>JAXGGA010006040.1:0-73014 GCA_038373865.1 Uloborus plumipes
TCTTGTTCATTTAGCTCAGCTTTATTTTCTTAAATGTATAGTTACGTTTTTATAGTGGAAATTATTTTTATTTTGTAGCAAAAAATTTTCCATTGTATAACTTCATTTTCTCGGATTATTTATGACAAACATTCTTATAATTTGCTAATATACATTTTTTCAGTATTTGGTACGAAACAGTACACTTTGTTTATGTCATTTTTCTACTTAGTTTTTCTACAAAAATTTATTGTTTACTTGCTAAAGTTTCTTCTCTGGGTTGTTTTTTTTCATTTAATATATATGAAAAACTATCATATATACAAAAATTTTGATGTACAAATTTATTAATTTGCTTCTTGAAATTTCTTTTCAATCATTTATTTGCCCTATATCAAAGGGTAATGTCCTTTTTGTGTCTCATTTCACACATATGATAAATATTTTCGGAACTATACCATGCAAGATTTTTTAGAGGGGAAAAGGAGAAACCATGACTATGATGCAATTTGGAGAGGGCAAGGCAGATATATTTGTCTTTCTTTCTAATAAACTCTGGTAAAATAACGCGTCAATTTAAAATGATCAATTTGCAGTACTTCGTTTTTAAATTCGTGAAATATGGTTACAGCGACAGCAGCGAAAATCCTTTGATTTTTTTCCACAAGCAAAGCCATGGCGGGTAGCTTTAGTAATAAAATAAAACAGCAAATCTGTGATGGAGAGAAGGGACTTAAGTAAGAACTTGCTTGACCAAAAAAGCTACTAGTGTAATAAATACAAATATTTTATCTTTTAGTAATATTATACTTAAAACTGGATTTTTTATGTGTATAATGTAACTTTAAACTTTGGTGGCCACTGGGCCAGAGCCCAGTATAGGCCTATGCGTTAACCAGGCTCTGCTTTCGAGTGACAAGTTGTAGTGATTGTTTCTGTACCTCAGAACCGGAGCGACGTAAGTCCAAAAATGGCGATTTTCACTCGATTGCTTCATTGTATGTAGATTCTTATTCCGCATCAACCCACGAGTACGTTATTCTATAAAACAAATTTCTTCACAATTATTTAGCAGCATTGAAAGAGCGCGAGTCCCATCTTTTGTATGTATTCGGCAATCGTTTTCGCCCTCTGCTGAAAAGTTACGAAAATGGACTTACGTTAGTCTGCTTCTGAGGCATAGATTTGTGTTCTGCTATTTGTAGTTTGACGAAATGTAAAAGCACTTGACCCAATTCACTATGATATTAAAAAATGATTAAACATGACAAATATAATACAATTGAAGGATTAAATTGATAAACATACATTTTCTATCTTGCTTACAAAATGCTTAAGAGCAAGAATCTGAGAGAGTGTCACGCTTGTGATTCATGACCTCTCAGATTTTTTCCAAAAAATTACCAAATGTTTATTATCTTATTGAAAGACCAAATCCAGAATGTTTTGCTCTAAAGTTGAGTTGTTTAGTTTTTATGGACCCATAAAGTTGAAGGTGCGGCATCAAAAATTAAGCAGATTTTCAAGACATGGAAGTTGCTGTGAGTTAAAACTCTTACCAGGAACTGTTTAACTCCAATTTTCTTTTTGTATATGGAATACAGAAGGTTGAAACTTTACAAAATGAGTGTTAAGTTTGAGGTAAGTTGTTGCCGTAAGGTCAGTGAAGGCCCTCAAAACAAGGCATTTTTGACGTTTTTTAGCGTTTTTGAGGTCCAAAAACAGCTTGTACATTTCAGTTGGCACGGCAAAAGTAGTTTCGTTTGAAAGACCAGTGTAAGCACTTTAAAATAATGTATAAATAACCGAGGAAAGTTCAACGTGCTTTTAGTTGCGTAAGGCCGAAATATGAAAAATGTCATATTTTAGCGATATTCAAACGGTCATAACTTCCTCTGCCAACAACATATTGAAATATTTTTTTTTGCCAATGTCATACTCTATTCTTCGTCTTAACAGAACAGTTGAGTCCTTTGAGGCGAAATGTGAAATTTTTTTTAACAAAAAATACACAGGAAAAAATAAATTTTTTGTTAAAAAAAATTTCACATTTCGCCTCAAAGGACTCAACTGTTCTGTTAAGACGAAGAATAGAGTATGACATTGGCAAAAAATTTTTTTCAATACGTTGTTGGCAGAGGAAGTTACGACCGTTTGAATATCGCTAAAATATGACACTTTTCATATTTCGGCCTTACGCAACTAAAAGCACGTTGAACTTTCCTCGGTTATTTATACATTATTTTAAAGTGTCTACACTGGTCTTTCAAACGAAACTACTTTTGCCGTGCCAACTGAAATGTACAAGCTGTTTTTGGACCTCAAAAACGCTAAAAAACGTCAAAAATGCCTTGTTTTGAGGGCCTTCACTGACCTTACGGCAACAACTTACCTCAAACTTAACACTCATTTTGTAAAGTTTCAACCTTCTATATTCCATATACAAAAAGAAAATTGGAGTTAAACAGTTCCTGGTAAGAGTTTTGGCTCACAGCAATTTCCATGTCTTGAAAATCCGCTTAATTTTTGATGCCGCACCTTCAACTTTAGGGGTCCATAGAAACTAAACAACTCAACTTTAGAGCAAAACATTCTGGATTTGGTCTTTCAATAAGATAATAAACATTTGGTAATTTTTGGGAGAAAATCTGAGAGGTCATGAATCACCCCATAATGCTAGGCGTGACAGTTTCTCAGATTCTTGCTCTTAATCATCTTAAAATAACACCAAAACTAGAAATGACATATGATTAAATTCATTTATTTACGATTTCATTTTGTAACTTTTTTTTTTGCAATCTGCTTCAAATCTGTACCTCAGAATCAGACTAACGTTAAGTCCATTTTCGTAATTTTTTAGCAGAGGGCGAAAACGATATTCGGTTGCATGCTAGGGATGGGACTCGCGCTCTTTTAACGCTGCTGAATAATTGTGAAAGAATTTCTTTTATAGAATAACATTCTCATGGGTCGATGCGGAGTAAAATTCTATATGCAATGCAGTAATAAATTGAAAATCACCATTTTTGGACTTACGTCGTTCTGGCTCTGACGTACAGAAATGTCTTCAGATATTCCGGCATCTATGGCCGAAATGGAAGCAAGAAAATTGTGTTTACCGAGGGAAAAGTAAAGCTCCTAAAACTATTTATCTAGTTGATGCTGGTTCACCAAAATGAATGTGTACTTCTCCAGTATTGCGTATTCTGATCAAACATTGCTGAATCGTTTCACAAAAGAAAATAACCGGTATTAATATTTCACCTGATTCAATTTCTTAAATGTCACTTTGGCAAGGTCTTTGAAAACATACGATGCTGATGGGCGGGAATTAGGGCGTGCCTGAAGTTTTACCAACATTTCTATCTGTGGGCGGAGCCTTCAGGGGCTCAGTTCGGGAGAAGTGAAAACGGACAGTGAAGCTCTTAGACGTCGTCTTTAAAAAGGGGCTTAAAACTATCGGACGAGTTTACTGTCGTTCGCGCGACAGCACGGCAGTAACGAACTGGAAAACATCTAGGAACATCTGTCAAGTCGCATAGTAAGTAAATATTAAAATTAAAATTGGCATATAATTAAAATTGATGTATACTGATTGGAATATTTCCTGTTGTACGAGTTATCATGATTTGACGTTGATTTTCTTCACCTGACACTCACACAAACTAAATGATTAAAATGAGCTTCAGAAATACGTAATTAATTCATGCATTATTAACGTTTTTGGAACGAAATATTTGTGATTTACGCTTACTGCAATAGAAAGATTTTCTAGTCATGTTAAGAACCTTTTTGTGCCAAAAAATAAAGTTTCTCTTGGAATAAAATGTTGTAGATAAGAATTTGAATTCAAAGAAATTTTTGGGGTTTTCCTTTTGTCCCCGAATTGAAATACATGTTGCTGAAACAATTTTCATAAAGCAAAAAGGAAACAAGAAAAAAAAGGAAGAAAGACATGATGAGAGGGTTGTATTTGGGTGATTCTACAAATACGGGAATATTTCTAATATGTAGATTTGAAAAAATTAATTTAAAATTAAAATTCTGAAGAAAAATCAGGAAATTACTTTATACGAGTAAGTTACATAATTAAAATAAAATATCAGCAGGGCTTAAATGTTTGTATTTTTGCATTTTTATTGTATTTGAAGGAATGTGAATGGTAAAATGAACATGTGGAAGACACAATGAGTATGTGAATAGAATAACACAATGGGTATGTGAATAACATAATAGGTATATTAATGAAATTTATTAACCTGAAACTGTCAGACATAATTTTTAAACATTGTACTGTCATAGTTTGGCTTTTGATTCATCCAAGTGTCTCATGTTGGGTCATGTGGATGGCATTAGAAAAGGGGCATGTGAATGACAAAACACAAGTAATATGTTCTTAAAAAGTCATTTCTGAATATTTTTCGGCTTAACTTCGAATAAGAACCTACAAATGTACGATTTAGGACTATTCATCATAAAAAATTTTTTACTTCTACATTTTACTTGCATTCTGTAGGCCATGTTAATGACAAAGATGAAAAACACTTGCCTTGAAAGTTGAGTTTAACTTGCTTTTTATCAAAAAGTAATTGCAGAACAGTAAAATTAATCTTCAGCTAGGAATAACAAAGTTCCATGCTTCATTTTAAGATGTGTTGCCAGATTGTGAAATGAAATATTTCAGAGAAAAATATCTATACTTTTCGGACATGTGGATGACTGATAATCGCTGGGACAAAGTTTAGATTAATTTTTAGAAACATTATTTTCACATAATTTTGCTTTTTTTCTGATGTTCATCTTGCACACATTCAAAAATAAAAAAAATCTTGAGAAAAAAATGAATTATTTTTTTTAAATCTAGATTCCTAGATTGTGAAAATTACACCTACGGGACAGGGCATGTGGATGACATTTCAATGTAATATCCTTTTTTTAAATGAATAATAATTAGTTATTGACATTGTTGATAATCAGAATTATAGAACAAAAGACGCATAAAAATATTCCCAGAAGAGTTTTTTTTTAATTAAAAACAAAAAGAGTATTCAGTATGGAACACAAATTTGCCCATTTTTGTAGAATCACCCAATTGGTTCTTAACTTTGTCTGTTACGTATAATGATTGATGTTTCAACAAAAAATTACGACTGGAGTTTTTTAGTATTTGGAGTTTCTTAAATTCCTGTTTGCATCAACTATTTAACACATTTTTTAAAAAAATATTTATATATATTTTTAAAAAATTTGTTCTAGTGAGATAGTGAAACACAACTGAAATCGTCTTTTTTTTACTACTTGAGGAAGCCTTGAGTGAACTCCCTAGTAGTCTTCAACACTACTACTTATGCTATTCTAACACATTTTTAAAAACTGAAGCGTGCAGCAGAGTAACAGGTCTCATTCCATTGTCCGACATAGCGCGACTCCAGTTGTTCGGTAGTAAGCTTCAGTAAAAAGTACTACATTTAGTCACTGATATTGATAGAACAAGTAATAATAATAATAATAACAATCAAAAAATATCATGGGGACAGAAAATACTTTCCTTTCCCCAACGCTTTATTTTTAATTAACTTTTTTAAATGTCCGACTTTTAAATCAAAAAGAGTTATCCCATGACGTCACAAATGAAGAAACTTTGGTTTTAAGCAACGCCGACGCATCAGCCATTTCCGATCTCTGATAACCCCAGCTCCGCAACAGTGAAAAATCATACCAAAAATGCCGGTTAGGCTGTATAAGGGCCTTACTTGGAGCGTTTTGTTCACTTGTGACGTCAGCAGCGAAAATGAAAGCGCGATTGAGCGTCTTTTTTAAAGAAATGAAATGATTTGAAATAAAGGAAAAGAAGAAATTTTCCCCATTTTTCGACCGTGCTCTTTCAGAGAAAATATTTTTGAAAAAATGATAAACGACCTCATTGTTTAAACGCATCGTCTCATCTGTAAAACTAGAGAATCACCTTATGTGAAAACTAGAGTTTAAAAGTAGGAGAGTATTATACTGCTACGACTATCATTTTTTCATTCGCTTTGATTTCTCCATCGAGTAAAAAAAAACAAATAAAATAAAATAAAACAAATAACTAAAATAAAAATTATTGAAATCATGAAGAACATGAAACTTTCAACAAACGATGAAACATTTATTTAACATTAATAAAAATAGAAATGCATGCCTACCAACATATCTAAGAAATAAATTCTCTTTGGTTTATTGTTGACTGACATTCATGGCAGAATTATATGTGTGCGATAGAGTGTTGAACACTAGGGTGGAGCGAAAAAAATGAATTTTTGATTTTCGTAAACGGGTACCTTTCATTTACTGTGAATGAGGATAAGTAACAATTCTGTAAAATATTTCACTTTTGTGACGTCATCTTTAGTCTGCGCATTTGGCCTAAAGTTTTGAAATTTTTGATTTTTTTTTAGATTTTTCAAATTTTTAAAAAAAAATATTGCAAATGATAAAACTAGCGACGAGTGATTATTAAATCGACGAAAAAGGTTTGAAATGTGCAAGGAATTTTTTAAAACCATTTTAGATTAAGATTTCAGTTCGTGCATTACGCTCAAAGTTCATCAAATTTCCCAAAATTTCTGATATTTTCAACATTTTTTAACTCAGTATTTCCTCTCAATATTCACTTGAAGTGTCTTCAAACCTGTTTTATTCATTTTGTTATAACTTTGAACTCTGCAAATCTTCGCTAGCTCATGTGGAACTACCCAGGACTCACCACGTGGAGGTGACCGCACTTGTAGTCCTACACGTGAGCCCTTCCTTCCAACCAATGCGAGCATGTATTTACATTTCTTAGATAAGTCTTTAACAGTTAAATTGTTCCTTTGTGTCGTAAATTGATCAAATATTTCTGTCAGATATCCTCGTTTTTCCTAAACTTTTTCATACCAATTTTAAAGAGCTTGTGACCTATTTGACAGCTCTTTCAACTGATTGAAAGTTTAAAAAGAGCGCATTCAGAAATCATATTTAAATTCTCAGCTTCCAGTTATCTTTGAAAAAAATTGTGTTGTTAAATTACGTGTAAAAGGTGGCTTTGTAATTTCCACATCATGACAAGAAACCATATCGATGTATTCTGATTTTTGATTTATGTATGCAATGCATGAAATACGATGTAAAACAAGTTTCTTTATATTCTCTCTCTTATAAACTAACTAGATTATTACACGGCGTTGCCCGGGTGCTTATTAATACAACATAGCTCTAAGAAAAATATTTGAATGAATTCTATCCACATTGGAATATAAAAATCTATTTCATGATAAAATGGAATAGGTGAGATTTAAATTGATAATTCATTGTTAATCGTAATCTTTGTTGGAAAATACTCCTGTTTAAATGTGTAGCATTTTATCAATTTGTATGCTTAAAGGCGTATCTCTAGTACTCTATCTATTCAAAATTGAAAGAGAATGGCCATTTTGAGACTTTGGTTTTTTTTTTTTTTAATTTCAAAATACCGCCTATGTGAATTCTGGTGCATCAAGGAACCTCTGTGCCAAGTTTGTTAAAAATCCGACGAAAACTGTGGATTTGTATAAGGAACAAACATACATACATCCATTTTTATATATATAGATATCGATAACAGCATATTTCTAGGGTGCAAAGTATACATTGTTTTGAATGGATGTGAATACCATTTTCTGCTTTTTCCCGGAGTGATAAGTGTAACTCTTTATAATCTCACACAAATTCATAGCTAAATTAGTAACGTCTGCACTTCATCCTAAAAGAGCAAGGACACTTTTACCGCGAAAGTTATGAACTCTTTTCAAATTATAGTCTAAAGATTATGTTTGCTGTAGTCAACCATCTGGCTTGGGAAAGCTTTGTTGGACTTCTGTTTTATAATTTTTTGGATATTTTCCCTGTCAAAACTATCTTGCTCATCTCATGAAGTTACTATTGCTCAGTACTCAAATCATTTTTATTGTCAAAATCTATCTGATCAATGACAAATTCTATAGGTTGAACTGATTTGAAAGTATAACATGTTGTTTAGCTTCGGTCCAACATGCCCAAAAAATCACTTTGGTCTACTGGTAGGTCCATCTAGCTTTTGTAAAAAATGCCGCAAATTAAGTTCATTCAAATGTTAATTGGCAAATATCCTATTACAGAGGTTTACCAAGTTTTCTTCCAGCTTCCGTATTACACCTTTGTATTTTCCTGTCTTTGTAGTGCATCCATTAAAACCAATGCAAACAATTTCCTATTCAAAGAAACATTTAATTGTTTCTGACTTACCTAAGAAATGTAAATGTGTGCTCTCATTGGTTGGAAGCAAGGGGAGCGCGGGTGGCACCCAAAGGGCTGCCACTTCCTCGTGGTTAGTCCTGGGTAACTTCAATGAGCAAACAAAGAGTTGAGTACTTCAAAGAAACAAAAAAATGATTAAGAAAATGTTTGAAGACACTTTAAGTAAATATTGAGAGGAAATATTAAATTATAAAATTTCTGCTCAATATTAAAAATATCGGAAATTTCGGAAAACTTAGTGAACTTTGGGCCTAATGCGCAGACTGAAATCATAATCTAAAATGGTTTTAAAATAATTCCTTGTATATTTCAAACCTTTTTCTTCCATTTAATAACCACCCGTCACTAGTTTTATCATTTGCAATATTTAAAAAAAAATTGAAAAATCTAAAAAAAATCAAAAATTTCAAAACTTTAGGTCAAATGTGCAGACTAAAGATGACGTCGCAAAAGTGAAATTGTTACTTTTCCTCATTCACAGTAAATGAAAGGTACCCGTTTACGAAAATCAAAAATTCATTTTTTTTTCGCTCCACCCTATTGAACACACCAACACCGATAATTTAAGTACTGTTTGATATTTTTTCCGGTGACCTCCTACGCTTTTGCTCATGCCTGAGGTCTCTAATGATTTTGTCAAAATGCGGGTGATGGTAATAAGAGAGAAACGAAATGTGAGAAGATTTCGCTTTGTTTTGCTGTTTTTCGTTGTGCTCGTTCATTTGACTTGTTGGTTTTCGTTGATGTTTTTGTCTTTTAAAATTTATTCCCTTTCCTCATGAGTTCTAGAAAAACAAAATACCATCAGACTAAGCAGAAATGCTACCATGGTGCATGTTCTTAATCAAGCTGTCACCCCTTTTTGAAATAGAACCGTTCAACTGTGCTAGGCGTGCCTTTCGAATTTGGACAGTATTTTACGTTACGTGATAGCAAATAATAAATCAAGGTTTTTGAGAGAAAGTAACTTTTTGCTGAGTTGCTAACCGGGTGGCAGTTAAGGCTCACTGTAGGAATTCAAATATTTAGGGGCATTTATCTCTTTTTAAGGGGGGGGGGGTCTTGTTCTTGGGGTGATGAAGGGTGTGTCTGTAGTTTTGAAAGGGTGCCGTATCTCTTAGAGGGATTGCCACGCTCTTCTTTTGGGATGACCTATAGCAGAAAAGCATAGGCAATACGAAATAGCGTATTGTTTCACTTATGCGTGTACTGCGACGTGAGTTGAAAGACTGGAAAATATTTTATTGCAGTGCCGCGACTGCAAAATTAGCATTGCGCGCGTAAAAGAAATTTTAAAATAAAATCATTCATAGGTAGCACACATTTCTATAGCACGTCTAACAACTGCTGGTCTTATGTTTTGTAGGAAACTGCCATAACAATGCTGAGCTGGGCTCTAGTTTCACTCCTTCTAGTGTCGGCGACTACCGTACGAGCTTCCCCCATGCCCGATGGCAGTGTCGGTTTAGAAGTCGGCGCTACCTTTGACACTTCAGCTAGCTTGAGTGCTGATATTGGCTTTGATGAAACGATCGAAGCTCAGGTAATGTTTCACGTAAAATATGTAATTTGTCTCTTTTTCTTTTGCGTCGCTAAAAAGAAAAAAAAAACTTTTTTTTTCAATGACTTGTTTTTAAAAAGAGCTATTGAAAGGCTCAGATTTTTTAATTACCAAACATTTTCCTCAAAGGAATTTTGGCCCTTTTGGCTCCAAACTATCATCAAATTTATAGTGTTATATACAAGACTGTAATCTTTCCCTTTTTGCTATGTAAATGAAAATGTAAAATTTTGCTATGTAATTGGAAATGTAAAATACAAAAATGAAAATTTTTATGTTTGCAAAACTGAAAAAACGAAAAGTATGATAATTTTTGATAAAATGAACGTTTTCGTAAGTAACTGCTTTTTGAATAGAAATGAGGCGGTATTCAACTTTCTTCACCTAGGCCAAATAAAAATGCAAACAAATTTGATTTTCAAAATTTCTTCACTTTGTAAAATTATAGCTAGTACACAATGGCTAGTGAAATAAACATGCAGAGAAAATTTAAGAAAATATATTTACACAGTGATAAAAAGCAAAGGGCTCCGATGACCACTGTTTGGCATCGAAGCTTAAAGCTTATTTTCTTGCTAAAGGAAAAAGTTACGTCTAACCCGGAAACACATACAGGAGATAATTTTACATTTATGTTGTAATAATGTTAATTTGTTAATTTTAATTTTTGCATTTATTAATTTTTCAGATACCGCTAGAAATATTAGGGCAACTCCCTCGTGATTTCTGACACAAACTAAGAGTTCCTTCTGATTGTTCTAAATGTTAACCTATCGTTCAACAATTATTTTACATTAAGCGTAAGAGAAAACTTGACGAAATCAGTTCAAAAGCTTAGCTATTGAAAGAAGTAAACAAATGCACACAAAAACAAAGATGGATTCATACCCTCTAGCATCAATAGTAGAGACATGTGTACCTGGGGCCATCATGTAACTATTGCAACTTCATTTTATTTGAAACAGTATATAGAGTTCTAAATTTTTGCATTTATCTGTGTTAGTTAACAGCCAGTTTTTAATTTAAAATAGTAGGTGCTTTAGAATCGTACAGGAAAAATTAGGTTTGTTATGAGTGGAAAACTTGATTTTTAACTTTTGCAGTTCACTTTTTTTTTATTGTTGTGTTGAGCTAAGCAAAAATTTATCGTTGAATGGTTTACCATTAAATCTTATATCTTTAAACGAGCAATTCTTGTATACACACACACACACACACACATATATATATATATATATATATATATATATATATATATATATATATATATATATATATATATATATATATATATATATATATATATATATATATATATATATATTGGATCTCGAAAACGGCTCTAACGATTTTGATGAAATTTTGTATTTAAATAAAGTTTTGGTTTGTGAGTTCTTCTACATCGGCGTTTTTTCTGTAAAAACGCGGGTTTTCACAAACACCCCGTTTTTTTGTGTCTTTATTAAAAGATTAAGGAGCTTTCTTCCACCATTTTCATTATGATTACTATAATTGTTACTATTTCATAGCAACCACATTTTATTATAACAATGGGTTTCATATTTAATCACATCAGCTGTTACCATCGAAACTCAAACTCGGAATTTCGATGGCAACGCATCAGCATAAATTTAAATTTTTATGGTATTTGGCAAAGGAGTTTTGGCAACACGTTCGAATTGTTATCGTTTTTAAAGAAATCGATAAAAATAAAGTTATTGTGGTGTGATATTACAGTGCGCATCGTTTCAATTACTTTGATACACCCCCCCCAAATGGAAATTTGGCGACTTTTTTTTTCTCGCTAAGAAAAATACCTGTTTTTGGCGCAACAAACTTGCGTTGTTGCCACAAAACGTAAAAAAAAAAAAATCAAAAAATGGTACGAAAAACAAGAAAATACCAAATTTGCCAACAGCAAAAACCTAAAAGCTGAAAAAACTAAATTGGCAACACCAAAATAAGAAACTGCAACCCTAAAAAGTCGATAGGGAGTGCCAGATTTGGCGCTTTTTTTGGGGGGGGGGGGGTATATCAAAGTTATACCAAAAATGCTTTTCAAGTTCATCTTCATCAGTACTCCGAACTTAAATTAGTACTTCGGTCGAAAAACACGATTTTACAAACCTCTTTTTTTTTTTAACCGAGCGAGGCTCGGTCGCCAGGTACTAGTTATTAATACATGGTTTTGTTTGACGAATTAAGTATTACATAAAATAGTGAATAAGTTCCTCTTTTATGTGAGTTTTCAGTATGAAACATTTGGAATGAGATCATCTAAATTTATATCAAAGGTCAAATAGTTAATGAAAAGTTTTCGTAAAGATAGCAGGACGATAATGTGTATAGCTGGCTAATGTATTCAGTTTTTAAATGATAATAATGAATATTTTATGAAAATACTTAAAATTCAAAAAAAAAAAATCTGGTATGGACCCCACACTACTTCCTTTTACGTGTAAATTTCTTAGTAGTTGCCTTAAGTGTTAAAAAAACTGCTTGGAGTGAGCAAGGTAACAATTCAAATATTTACTCCGTAATCTGCCACGAAACAATGCAAGACATATTTTACAATGGTTAATTTTCTAAATATTGCTGATTTTAATATCATTCAGTGAATTTTTCGCAAAATATCGCCAATAGCGCCAAGTTGAACCCAAATTCAAAATATAATTTTTTCGCCAAATTTGTCGCCAACTTGGCGATATGTCGCCAAGTTGGCGTCAACCACTTGGCGACCAAAAGCTTGGCGACATATCGCCAAGTGGTCGCGCCAATCCATATCACTTGTGTCTGCATTGAAATTAACACTGATTTACCCCAAAAAAGGGGTAAAACACCCTCTTGGGAACATTCAAATGCAACCACAAGGGGAGGTGCACAACTAGACCATCCTCAGAGCCTACATACCAAGCTAGAAGCTTCTACGGCATATAGTTTTTGAGTTATGCGACCCACATACGCACACACGTACATACAGACGTCACGAGAAAACTCGTCGTAATTAACTCGGGGGTGGTTGAAAAAAAATTTTCGGCTGCTTATATGTTGGTAGGTACATATGCACGTGCTGACAGGTCAAAAAAACTAAGGAATTTTCATTCGGGGGTGAGCAAAATCAAAATTTAGACTCAAATTTGAGTGATTTATTTTTCGCGATCACAATACTTCCTTTACTACGTAAAAGGAAGTAAAAATATATATAGCGCTGTAGTTTAAATGGTTATTATATGACAAATCAATGTTATTTGTTGATATTGTTACTTTATAAAATTGATGTGTGTGTTTTCTATTCATTAAGAGTGAAAGCTATATTTTGGGTAATGGGCTTAGATGGAGTGATGTCTATTTAAAATTTAAAAAAAAAACCCCTTTAATTTGACTTTTTTTTCATCATTAATATCAATCTCAATTGGAATGAGGATTAGTATGTCAATGCGCTTATAGCAGTTTCTCGTTTTTAAAGAAGTCCGTGGCTTTGTTTTGGCCTAAAAAAAAAAAAAAAAAAACATTCGAGGAATACAGATTCTCTCAAATATATGTCAAATTCCCCATAAATTAAAAGTTTGCATGGGGTTTTCTTAAGAGCAGAAGTAGGTCCCATCTTTTCTTAAAATATGCCTACATTTATGCGCTTTACCTTCCTTTTCATTTTCAAAATACACTGCTCGACATTGAAAATGCAACACCAAGAAGGAGTGGTCAGAAATTCATGCAAATTTTACCGTAGACGCACGTCACTGAGTTATGCAAATGATATGAAATGCGCAGCTCTCCGACGCACGTGAAGTAAAATATAAGAGAATGAAGTTGAAAAGTGGGCTATGTTCATGTTGGTTTTTCTGACAGACTAATTATCGGAGAAATTTGGTTTTTGTCTCGAAGGATACGTGTGATAGGAGGAAATGCCACGCCGTCCTCAACGAAGACACTTCCAGCATATAGACGACTTTACAAGGGGTATGGTGATCGGACTGAGAAGGGGAGGTTGGTCCATACGTCAAATTGCAGCTGATACCCACATGGATGCAAGCACTGTGCATCGGCTGTGTCGGAGATGGTTGGAAAGAGGAAATGTAGCCACATTGAGGGGTGCAGGTGCAGCCAGAGTGACGTCAGACCGCTTGGATCGACGGATTCACCGACAAGCTGTGGCGGACCCGCAAGTCACTTGTACGTCGATTCTGCAGCACGTGCAAGGTACCCTGGATGTTCCTGTGTCGACCAGAACCATTTCCCGTCGACTGGTTGCACGTGGCCTGCAATCACGGCGCCCGCTAAGAAGACTGCCATTGACCTCACAGCACAGACTCCAACGTTTGGAATGGTGCCGGACCAGAGCGACGTGGATGGCAGAATGGCAAACCGTAGTGTTCTCAGATGAATCCCGCTTCTGTTTGTCCAGCGATAGTCATCGCATACGTGTGTGGCGTCGACGTGGAGAAAGATCGAATCCGGCAGTAACTGTGGAACGCCCCACAGCGCGACAACGTGGCATAATGGTTTGGGGCGCTATTGCATACAATTCCGTATCACCTCTAGTTCGTATTCGGGGCACTATGACGGCCCAACGATATGTAGATAATGTACGGCGGCCGGTGGCAATCCCCTACCTTCAGGGTCTGCCAAATGCAATTTTTCAACAGAATAACGACCGGCCTCACAGTGCTCGAATCAGCCAACATGCTCTACGAGGTGTACAGATGCTTTCCTGCCCACCATACTCTCCTGACTTGTCACCAATCGAACATGTGTGGGACGTGATTGGACGCCGTTTGCAGAACCTGTCGTTCAGAGGACGAACTGTGGCAAATGGTTGAAAGGGAATGGAGTGCCATCCCTCAGGACACCATCCGCAGGCTTATTGACTCCACGCCTAGACGTGTTTCTGCGTGCATCGCTGTCCGCGGTGGTCCTACTTCTTACTGAGCCGACGCCGTCCTCGCTCTAAATTTTGCTTATTTATTTTGAAATAAATATCACTTATTGTTCCATGCTGTCTCTGTCTTCTTACCAAATTTCATCAATTTCTGACCACTCCTTCTCGGTGTTGCATTTTCAATGTCGAGCAGTGTACTAAAAGGGCAATGAAAATGCGTGCGCTGTGGTTCTCGTCATGGAAATGTAGACAGTTCAGCTGGTAACGAGGCATGCAGCAGATTGTAAAAAAAGAATGTTATTTTTATAGTATAATACAGCTAATTTTATAGTAATAAACTGTAAAAATTGCTAATTTTACAGTAATAAACTGTCAAATTTCAAATTTTACAGTTTATTAACGTGCATTTTATGGTTTTAAACTGGAACTTCTGCTTCCAGTATTACACTGTTGTTTTTACAGTATAATACAGCTAAATTTTACGGCAATAAACTGTAAAATTTCTAATTTTACAGTAAAAAACTGTAAAATTGCTTTTTTTAGTTTATTACTGTGCATTTTACAGTTTTAAATTGGAACCTCGGCTGCCAGTATTATACTGTAAAAACAACAGTTAATTTTTTGAAGTGCAGGATGAAACAGAAGGATACAGCGCTTGGGCGTAGACCTATTTTCACACACATGCTGATGATGATAGCGGCAATACCGCTCGAACAGATTGTCGCCTCAGACAACTGTATCTTATCCTACACTGCAAAAAACAAAATGTTGTTTTTATAGTATAACACAGCTAGTCTTACAGTAATAAACTGTAAAAATGCTAATTTTACAGTAATAAACTGTAAAGTTGCTAATTTTACAGTTTATTACTGGAACCTCTGCTTCCGGTATTATATTATGAAAACAACAGGTTATTTTTTGCAGAGCAGAAATAACCTGTTTTTCTGAAGCGATGGTATTCTAGATCCTGAATTGTTTTCGCGCATTATTATAACTGGTTAGAGCGTGCTATGTCGATTAAATAGTTTACAAAACAAATAAATAAATGAAAAAATAAATAAACAAAAAAAAAAGAAATAAATAAAGAAATAACAAGCAGATAATGACTATGAATAATATTACAGATATAGTGCTTTAACAAATACTGCAAACGAAAGCTGCATTAAAAAAATAATATTTTTAAATGTGTAACAAAAATTAATCAACTGACTAGCTGCCAGGGCAGCTAGATTAGCTTCCTGCGGCATGTTGATGCATAATGTCCCCCCGCCACCCAACTTTTACCTCATTCTGATGTGATATTATTTGATATAATTCAATTTTCATAAGATTTGAAAACATACTACGTACATGGCCCACTAATGCCCAAGCAGCTAGCTGCGTGGCCCGGCGTTGCACGGGCGCTTCGCGCCTTTAAAGTAGTAAAGAATGTTTCAAAAAAATACTCGCCGCAAGGCCGCTAACAGGCGCTTCACGCCTTCACTTTTTTCCTGCATCAAAAGAATCATTCGAATTATTGAGATGCTTCGCGCCTTCAAAATGGTGAGGAAAGTTACAACAAGTTCTGCTCGCTAAAGGGAAAGAAGCAGACATAGATACTCAGTTTTTAATATAAGTAGATAAGCCTATAGACGCTTGATGCTCTTCAACAAATGAATGTTTCAAAATATTACCAGTAGCTAGCGATAAAAATACTACGTAAGTGGCCAGCTTATGAGTTTCGTGTTTGATTTAGTTAAGCCTTCATTCAAAATTCTCATTATCATTGTTATTACTGTTTCATAACAACCACGTTTTGTAAGAATGAATTTTATATTTAATCATTTATTAGGCTTAATCGTTATAAATTTGACTACTTATTAATTAATATCTTCGCTAATTAAAATCGTATAATGATATAAATTGAAACTAATGAAGCCTGAAAAATTACCTATCTATCGGTACCTGATTCAACTTTCAGTTCATTGGCGTTCAGGAGAAAGAAGCGTGACATAGAAAGATAGTTAGAAAGATACTCAGTTTTTAATTAAGTAGACTAGCTGCCAGGGCAGCTAGATTAGCTTCCTGCGGCATGTTGATGCATAATGTCCCCCCGCCACCCAACTCTTACCTCATTCTGATGTGATATTATCTTACTACTATTATATATGCGAAAGTTTGTATGGATGGATGGATGGATGTATGGATGTATGTTTGTTCCTCTTTCACGCAAAAACTACTGAATGGATTTTGATGAAACTTTTACCATAATGTAGCTTATACATCAGAATAACACATAGGCTATAATTTAAAACGATATTAAAAAAAGTTCGATCGGTAGAGCCTTTTTCATTCCAATTTAAGGTACATTATTTTTCATAAATCAAAAGGCATTGACCAAACTAATTCAGTATTTAGTGTATCATCTCAACTCCCTGTCGAAAGCTATAATTGCGGGCATCATTTCTTCTTTCCGTATTTAATGTTCAAGGCTTTTCTCAAGTCAAATCATGAAGGTTTTTTTTCCAGCTTCATGGGGAATATCCAGGCTTTTACCATGATTTGTATTTAAAACGTTTTGTATAGTCTTAGTTGTATAAGTAGAATATTTATCCTTAAGCAATGTGTTTCTTAATGTGCATTGCTGCGTGAAAATATTATTTCTTTAGAATAAATTGTATTCCTTTATTAGTAAATTGTTCACTGTATCAATTATTTTCACAAGTTTCGTAAATTTGTCGGTCCTGCTTAATCGGGTAACGAATAAACGAATAAAATCTCCTGGAACTGGATATTTCCCATGCCATAGTCGCAATACTAAAGATTCCGCTTAATCGAATTCTCCGCTTAATCAAATAATATTTCTTGGAACCGACAGTATTCGTTTGAGCGGGGCCGACAGTATGTGTTTTAGAGTATAGGTAATGTAATCGCTTGAAGAGATTGGCAACTAATAAATGGATTGGGTTCATTATTTTCCAATTTAATGGAACTTTAAATACAACTTTACGGTATTTTTAAAAAAATTGTTTGCGCTGACTGGGCTGGTACTTACAATCGGTCACTTAGAATCCAATCGAACAGGTATCTTGCCGAATTTGTTGCAAGAATATTATAATAACTATATATTGGTAATTTTTTCAACTGACGCCAGTTTTGGCGCCAAAGACTATGTAATAATACTTTACTTCTTACATGATATAACTAAAATAAAACGATTGTTGTCTGATATTTGTAGACTGCGCCAAAATCTTAATCATTGAGATAATACTCCCACAGTTGAAGAAAAGTTCAGGCTTTTTTTTTTTTTTTTTTTTGCCGATCCCGTACGTTGTCATTAAAAAAACTTTTAAAACTTATGTCAAAGCGTAAAGTAATCCGCATACGAAATTAATCAAACCCCAAAACTAAAATTACCAATAATTTGTTTTTCGTACAAATAATTGTCAAATGCTCCCTACAAATTTCGAAATCACTTAGGACAAAAACTTTTAGCGTCATTTCATGGTCAGCAATATTTTCTCAGCATTAAATGACAATTTTTCTTTGACAAAAATTACTGACTTAATAATACTTAAGCATATTTTCATAAAGTAGGGAGGGGAGCAAAAGTATCCTAGGTATCCCAAAACAATTACCGCAAATTTAGCGACATTTTAAATCGTCAAAGCGGTACGTTTTGAGTTCTTTTAGTTTAGGAAAAAAAAAGGCGATTATAAATTGGTTCTCAATATTTTTACTGGCCCAGGCAACGCCGGGTATTTTTGCTAGTTTGATATGATTCAATTTTCATAAGATTTTAAGACATACTACGTACGTGGCCCACTAATGCCCAAGCAGCTAGCTGCGTGGCCCGGCGTTGCACGGGTGCTTCTCGCCTTTAAAGTAGTAAAGAATGTTTCAAGAAACTACTCCCCGCCAAAGCGGCTCGCTAACAGGCGCTTCACGCCTACACTTTTTTCCTACATCCAAAAAATCATTCGAATTAATGAGATGCTTCGCGTCTTCAAAATGGTGAGGAAAGTTACAGCTCAAGGGAAAGAAGCAGACATAGATACTCAGTTTTTAATATAAGTAGATGGCTTTTCAACAAATGAATGTTTAAAAATATTACAAGTAGCTAGCGATAAAAATATTACGTAAGTCGCCCGCTTATGAGTTTCGTGTTTGATTTAGTTAAGCCTTCACTCAAAATTCTCATTATCATTGTTATCACTGTTTCATAGCAACTACGTTTTGCAATGCAACAATGGATTTCATATTTAATCATTTATTAGGCTTAACCCCTAAAATTTGACTACTTATTAATTGATATCTTCGTTAATTAAAATCGTATAATTATATAGATTGAAACTAATGCAGTCTGAAAAATTACCTATCTATCGGTACCTGATTCGACTTTCAGTTCATTGGCGTTCGGGAGAAAAGAAGCGTGACATAGAAAGATAGTTAGAAAGAAAGTTAGAAAGACTAGCTGCCAGGGCAGCTAGATTAGCTTCCTGCGGCATGTTGATGCATAACGTC
Source organism: Uloborus plumipes (assembly GCA_038373865.1). Lineage (NCBI taxonomy): Eukaryota > Metazoa > Arthropoda > Arachnida > Araneae > Uloboridae > Uloborus > Uloborus plumipes. The sequence goes on from JAXGGA010006040.1 coordinate 19,218, forward strand.
CTCCCTCTCTAACTTTTACCTCATTCTGAAGTTATATTATTTGATAGAATTTAATGTTCATTCGATTTCAAGACGTACCACGCACGTGGCCCGGCGTTGCACGGGCACTTCGTGCCTTTAAAGTAGTGAGGAAATTTTCAAGAAACTACTCCCAGCCAAGGCGGCTCGCTAACAGGCGCTTCACGCCTTTACTTTTTTCCTATATAAAAAATCATTCGAATTATTGAAATGTAACTCGCCTTCAAGATGGTGAGGCGAGTTTCAGTAAGTTCAGCTCGCTCAAAGAAAAAAAGCAGACATAGACACTCAGTTTTTAATATAAGTAGATGGCTTTTCAACAAATGAATGTTTCAAAATATTACAAGTAGCTAGCGATAAAAATTCTACGTAAGTGGCCCGCTTATGAGTTTCGTGTTTGATTTAGTTAAGCCTTCATTCAAAATTCTCATTATCATTGTTATCCCTGTTTCATAGCAACGACGGTTTGCAAGAATGGATTTCATATTTAATCATTTATTAGGCTTAATCGCTTTAAACTTGACTACTTATTGATTGATATATTCGCTAATTAAAATCGTATAATCATATAGATTGAAACTAATAAAGCCTGAAAAATTACCTATCTATCGGTACCTGGTTCGACTTTCAGTTCAGTGGAGTTCAGGAGAAAGAAGCGTGACATAGAAAGAAAGATAGAAAGAAAGATAGTTAGAAAGAAAGATAGTTAGAAAGATACTCAGTTTTTAATATAAGTAGATACTCAGTTTTTAATATAAGTAGATTAAACTTCGCACAATCATAAAAGTCAGTATGCATCGAAAAACTGTTTTCTTTAGACGGACTAGCCATTGACTGTTCTTGAGTCAAAAGTCTTTGTAGACTAATGAATCTAATGACTATCTTGCAGTGTCATTATTGTCTCCGCATAATCTAATGATAAAGGCAATTTAAATTTGTACTAAAATATTCATTAAAGTAAAATTATTTCTTTTCTTTGAAAAGCATGCAATAAACCACAATGCTATAAAATGAAAAGTTGTTTTGAAGTTATTTATACTCACTTCCGAAGTTTTAATGACCGCATTATGTAAGGATTTTCTAAAACGGAATTAGTTTTTCATTGAAAATAAGTACATGCAGTTAGAATATCATTGCAAGAATACAACAATGCGATATTTACTCCCTAACTTGTTTGAGTAGGTATGTGTGCGTGCGTGTATTTTTAAATTCGCAAATCTTCTTTAAAACTTTTAATTTTGCTCTAAAAATTACTTATTACCCCCAGGTAAAATTTAAACTTGTCAGATACATATGAATATCATGTTCGAAGATGCTTCTAAATTATACTCTGTTACTTTTGAATAGGCGTATCAAGTTTAGAAATTTTGCGTCGTCTCCATGGAAACCGTACGAAAGAAAATAGCTCCACTCCTTTTTTATGCACGGCTGTTGAGGCATTTCATTTATTTTATGTTTATCGAGTCAGACTTACGCTTTTATTTATATCCCCATGTCTCAGTTATTTCTTAACGTTTTCTAACACATCTAGTCATACATTAAAACGGCAAAACTTTCGAAGAAAATATTGTGCTTAAAAACACGTTGATTTTTCAATACAAAAAAAGTTTACGCGCCAAGTATTTTTAACCGTTTGCATTTAACCATTGTTGCAAAAGTTAAGTGGGGAAAAAGTCCATAGCGCCGAAACTGACAACCATCAGGGGAAAAGTGCGGAGAATGGGAAATTAATTTTCTTTTGAGCCGCTTCTTCTCGTTACACAGGGCATAGTACTCTATGTTGTTTGAAAAATAATTACATGCACTGAAAGCAATTTTCACATATATTACAATTGTTGGAAATTTAAAGACTTTCATTTTTTAAGTAATTGAATGAGAAAAACATATCTCCATTCAGTACTGCAAGCATGATCGTAATTCGTCAAGATTACAAATTAAGTATCTCCTCCGTTGTTTATCTTTTCGTCTGTTTTTCAGATTAGCGGAAGTGATGACTCTTCAGTTTACCAAGGGCCCATCGAATGGGATGATGATTGCGACTGCCGTCTGGATGACAATGACTACTACGACGACATATTGTACGTATTTTAGATTAAATCCTGCGAAAGAGAACAATATAATTATCAGTTTTATATTATTCATTGCAATTTAATACGATTAATGCAGATTGTTTGAGCTTTTATCTATATATCAGTATTAGATAACGTTATTCAAAGCATGCATTACGATTAGAAAAACAAAAAACTACGCATAGTTTGAAATTCTACTTACTTATACCAATTTCGCAATCAATTTCAATTTATACAACAAACAGTTATTAGACTTAAAATTTGATGCTAAACATTTTATTTTGTTTCAAACAAAAGGAAAGAAAATTAATAGGCATTTAACAAATGTATATAATTATCAAAAAAATAATAAAGTGAAGGTTACGGAAAAATAATCATTTATATACTACGTAATTTTCAATGTTTGATATTTTCAAGAAACTTCTAATATTCCTTGTGGAAAAGATTCCAGTATAAATTATTTATGCATATGTGCAAACTTTGTGTCAAACATTTTATCCCTGAGCGTTAATGGGACTCCTGGAAATGAAAATTCCATATTTTGATCATTTTTTTACACGTATCTTAATATAAGTAGTGTTTTTTTAAAACAAAAGATTTTTTCTGTGTGTTGGGATATGAAGCTAAATTGAAAAATTCGTTATTTACTTTTGTACAAGAATGTCAATTTTTCAACGCGTGTGTCACTGTTTGTGTTTAGGTACATTCAAAGAAGGTACCAGGACTTCCTTGCTGTAAGAGATTTCCAAACATTCGCTGAAAAAGAGGTGGATCATGTCCGAAGACACTTTTTCAACCACGGCTCAGACAACGAAACGACTCGTTTCGAAAATGAACGTGCATTCCAAAGGTAAGAAGAGGGTTTTTATTGAGAAATAATAAAATTAAGAAGCGAAGGTTTTTGCTTAGTAATAAGGATTTGTAAATACAAATGGCCGTTAGGAGTCGAAGCAATGTCAACGCATGGGTAGATCTGAAAAATCTGTTCGTCTCCAATAGTAGCTCATAGTCAGGGATCCCAGATAGAGATTTTTCTGTTATTACTATCAAGCTAATTTTCCAAGCTTCCCAAGTAGCATCAACTCATCGGATTTTGCTCGGCCGATCATCGAACTCCTCGTAAACTGATCCCGTAACGCACGATGACATCGTTCCGATCAGTATCCGAGCACGGTTTTCGATGAGCTACTTTTCATCGGAAAGCGATATCCTTCCGATCAACTTTCCCGATGAAAATAAGCCGAGCTATATTCCATCGGAAAACGATATCCTTCCGGTCAAGTTCCCCGATGAAATTCATCGGCATTTCTGCTCGTAAATTGCTCCAAATCTCATCGTATTTCGAGCAAAACTCATCGGATTTTGCTTCTCGGATTCTGTTTGGCCGATGAGACATATTGGATCATCGGCCGATGAGAATTTCATCGGGTTTCGATGAATGGCCTATCATCGGCCGATGAGATGATGCTGCTAGGGTTGTCTCCAATCGTAGCTCAGTATGATCATTTCTCAAGATCATTCGTAGAAGTTTTTTACTGGTGATACAGAAACATTTAAACTACTATTTTGATATTTTAGTGCTTACGTAATGCTTATCAGGATGAAGAGCAAAGTCCATCTTCTGTTTTTGAGTTTTCACTGGGTACTTCGTACTAACAGATTATAATTTCAAAAAACAACAGCGCAATAATCCGTGACAAAAGCGAGGCTATGGCACATTATATTTTCAGCTGTATAGGCTTAAACAATGAGGGTTTGCTGAAGAGCCCTAATTCTGCACTGAAAAAAACGAACTGTTGCTTTTACAGAATAATTCTTACATCAGAGGTTCCAGTTTAAAACTGTAAAATACACAGTAATAAATTGTAAAACTAGCAATTTTACAGTTTCTTACTGTAAAGTTAGCAATTTTACAGTTTATTGCAGTAAAGTTTATCTGTATTATATTGTTAAAACAACAATATAATACTGGCAGCAGAGGTTCCAGTTTAAAACTGTAAAATGTACGGTAATAAACTGTAAAATTAGCAATTTTACAGTTTAGTACTGTAAAAGTAGCAATTTTTAGTTTATTACTATAAAATTAGCTGTATTATACGGCAAAAACAACATTATTTTTTTACAGTGTGTATTGGAGGTTATGATGACGAAAACACATTGATATCATCTCTTTCAGACCGGACGAGTTTAATCAGAATTAAGAAAGTAATCATTTTTCACTTCAACTATCTTCTACTACAATTGGTAAATTAGATACCATAATTTTCGAACAGAGGGAGAGTGACCTACAGATGCGAGTGGGGTACATATGCGAAGAATAATTTGCAACAAAATAGTGAACACATTTTCTTTATTGTAAAATTCATATAGTCATTAGCGTGGTTCACAAACCTATGGTAAAAAAAAATTTTGTCCTAGAGGTCACGGCGGTGGCTCATTTTTTTACCTTTATCCACCCTCATATGCTGCCAAAATTTCAACCTCCTACTTAAATAAAAAGACGGTGCTCAAAGCTCAAACAGTTCTCCAGTTTTTGTCAATTTCAAACGTTTTTCGGTTGAGCGGCAAAAAAAAAAAAAAAATTCCGGGTGTTTGCTATCATTTTTGCTGATTCTTATGTTCAATGATCCCCTGAATCCTGAGATGGCCACCCTTTCCCCCCATTGCCTCCCACTTTTCGAAAATAGCACCCCCTCCCCTCCTACTTTCATCAGATTTCCATTAACATTCACCATTTACCATTAACATTCTTCTATAGGGCTAGAGAGGTGAAAAGTTCAAAATCATAAACACTTTTCGCAAGTTAGGAGACTCATGGGAGTATTCCCCCCTCCCCTCCGTAAAATATTTAACATATCATTAACAACTCATTTTTTCCAGCTTCAAAATTTTACACTTATTTTCTGGTGCAACACAATAATATTGGACTGCTTCTATGACTCCCACGTCCAAAAAATTTTTCAAGCTGTAAAATTTTTTCTAAAATCTTGGAAACATCGCATGTTACATATGAGTCGTACCGCAGATTTAACTCAGTAAAGAACCTTTCAGTATTATTTATATTCATTCCAGTTATGTTCGAGTGATTACCGTGAAGGGGGAAACGGAGATCATGTTTGAATTTAGTGGGGCATATTACATAAGAAACAGCAAGAATAGTGTCAGATACATTTGAAGTTCATTTTGTGCCAAGCAGTGTTGTTATACTGAAATTTGCTAGAAGTTTTTAAATAAAGCCAAAATATTTAAACTTATTGCTATGCAATTCAACTTTCTATGTATATTAATATATAGATTTTTTTTTTGAGAGAGAGACTTTTAGTATTGAATATTTTACTGTCTCAGCAAGGATAAGTACTCAATTTTCTACAACAGCAGGTGAAAGAAACTGCTTATTGTCCTCATTATTGAAAAAAATTCTGTTAAATTCTTGAATTGTTTAACCATTTTCCTCAGCAACGTTATTTACCATTATTTATTTATTTTATTTTTTTTCTTTTAATTCTGTGATTGATATCATATTTGCATTCGTTGGGGCGTAGGACGAAGAATGTTAGAAAATAATATCTAATGTTCATGTTTGAAAAAAATCCAATTGTTCTGTACTACACTTGTTATATTTCACATCTTCATTCTTATAAAACTTGTTTTTCTCTCAACTAGAATTTGATACGAAAAACTAAGTCAAACTAATTAATTCACTAGAAAGGTGTTACAAGTACTTTAATAAAACTGTCCTAGTTGGGATTTCAATTTCCAGGTCTTATAAGGTTTTTTTCCAAGTTCAGATATTCCCAGAAGTTTTAATAGCATCTATTAGTGTTCAATCTTTTTGTTGTACTGTACAGAAAGGCGCTGAAACTGTAGAAAGTGTTGTACCTAGGTTATTTCTCTCATGATTAAATGAAAAATCTCTTTCTTACTGTCTAAAATTTTTTCGTACGACCTCCGCCGCATCTGCGCACGAGCCAAGTCTCTTCGGAATTTCTCGAAATAGCGGGGAAAAGCAACGAGGAATTAGTAAGCGAACAAAAGCTGAAGGCACCGGGTAGTGCGCATCCAAAACCTAACTCCCCTTTTTCAGATGGAAGAGTCCGTGGCTGCCAGGCGCACAAAACGCAAACAGACAGTATATAGGAACATAAATATTTTGAGGCATATAAGAGACTGGATTTTCTCAGATAGGCTCCCTATTTGACTAATAATAACTCAATTATCTCTTTATAATCAGCAAGAGTGATCATAGATTTATCTATAGATTTATAAAAAGCTCACAGTTGAAGCTTCAAAGTTGTTAAAGTATTTTTTGCAACATTCTTTTTTTTTGTTTAATTCTTTGCCAAACATTTCTTCGCTTTAAAGTTATTAAAAAGAGTAGAACTTGTGAGGAATATGACGGCCAAAGTAAGCATGAAGTAAATATCTTTGCCTAAATTTCAGATTAGTTCTATGCCACACTAGCTACAATTGTTTATTTTGTGCAATTAGTTTTTATAATTTAATTCATTCTTCTCGTGATACTGTTAGCTCTATTAGTTTAAAACTTTAAATCTTGCAATTTTTTTCTCTGCATCCCACTACTTTAAAAAAAAAAAAAACACATTTTGCACAATTCTTCCACAACTCTATTTTGGCAAGCGTAAGTTTTGAAAATCATAGCACAGCATGTAGACAAGTAGTACTGCAATCTACATTGCATGCTGCGATCTACTAAATAATCAATTGTATCAAAGGTGTTGCTATATAGATTCAAACGACTAAGAAACTTTCCAATTGTTTGAACTAATATTTATGCGTTGGAAAATGAGAATAATTGAAAAAAAGAAAACTCTTCTAAGAAAATGGTCTCTTTAGTCTGAAAACTCAAAAATTGTGAAAATTACGAAAAAGCGGAAAATTGAAGGGTGTTTGAGCACCATCTTCCATTAAGAGTAGAGAGCTGAAATTTTAGGGGAGTGATCTCATACATAAATGTAAAAAAAGTAGGGTGCGCCTTGGTCCGTAGCAAAAAAAAATTTTTTTGAACCACCCTAATAGTCATGTGTGTCATAGTCTGCAACGCGCTTCTCCAAAAGTGGGGAAAGGGTGAGGGAGAGGGGAGAGGGCCACAGTTAACAAGGGGTCAGTTGACCCCTGGAAGTATTCGAGAGAGGGTGGATTTCTCTCGGTCCCGTTGACACTGGAGGTGGCTATTTTCCTCTCGCGGAATGTGAGAAGGGTTTTAGTGTCTTTTGCAAGTCTAGGTTTTTATCATCGACTCACACTGTATTATTTATCACCTCATTATTACTCTTGTACATATTAAAGTATAAATACAAACTTTGGTCTCCGTTTTCGTTTAAATTACGCGACTTCACCAACATTTAAACAGCCCCTGATTGGCCAGCTCTGACAATGTGTTACAAACGTTTTGGTGTGTAGCGTCTATATTTCGATATATATACAGATGCTTCCGTATATATGACAAAAGCAAAATGAAAAAAAAATATGATGTAGACTCCATATTTTTTCCTTTTAAATTTATTAAACTAGTATGTTGACGAAACTTTCTTTTACATCACGAAACTTTCTTTTACATCACGAAACTTTCTTTTACATGTCATGAATTCTTGGATCTAACCTATAAACTCTCATAGAATCATTACTACATAATTGAAGGGCTTGGGAGATGAAGGGGTTAAGTGACAAAACAGAAATTGCGAATAATTAAAGTTCAAAGTTTTATTGTTGCAGTTGTTGCAGGTTTTTTGTTTTCTGGTTTTGTCATTAGTGGGTGGATGAAATTGGTCTATTGAAACATCTACTGTTTGATGTACCAAGTTTATTTGCTTACCTGTATCCATTGCTTACCATTGTACAGAGTGTTCATTTTTTAAAATGTAACTTACCCCCTTCATCCTCCAAGCCCTTCAATTCTGATATTCGAAAAAATAGGAAAACTTAAATAATTGGGAAAAGGCAATCTTAACTCATTGGCGTTAAATTTTTCGTATTCGTTAAATCTAACTCACCTGCATGTCATGTTTGCTTGTGTGAACGTGCCCTAGTAGTCTATCTCCTATTTGGTCTTTCACTCCGCTCTGCCTCTTCGTTTCACTTAATATTGATTATTCAGTTTCGTCCTTAAACTATGCACACCAGTGTGATTGGTATATATCTGTTTATGTTTTATGGTAAAGAGTTTTTCGTTGAAATTCTTTGCTTCTCCTGCACTTTTCAATCATGTTAATGTGATCCAGGCTTGTTCATATGTGTCTCCCTTTCCGGGGGACATGTCCTTCGAGTTAGTTTGATGCTTCTGTATCGTAAGTTTTCCAGTTATGCCATTAAGTTGATCCTCTAGAGGGATCTATTTCTATCTATTCTCTAAAGAGATCCTCTAAAAGGATCCATTTACTTTTGCTTTCTTTTCATTTGAAGATTGCGTCTGACTCCTTACCACAATGAATGCTTTAATTTACATGTAAAATGAGACATAAAGCTGTCGAAATCATCATCAAAATCAGCTTTTTACAAGATTGTATTTATCTGAGACCACAGTTATATGCTCTCCGATAATCTTTATATTTCTTTGACAACATCTAAAGGGATCTATTTACATTTGCTTTCTTTGCATTTATAGATTGCGCCTGAGGCCTCGAATTTTGCGTGGTGTTGGTGTTCGTGACACTACGACTCAACTCTTAGGGGATGATGCTTCCTTTCCTCTTGGATTGATTTCTTATGGTTTAATGGAGTTCGCCGATCCAGATGGTGAAATTGGAATTGCCAGGGGTAACATTTTTCTCTTATTTGCAATACTCGTTTTTTGTACTGAATCATTTAGTATCGTGCACACTAAAATGAGAAAATATTTCAAAGGAATCTCCTTCCCAGTTACTTAAGAAGTTAAAATATTATACTTCAAGAGACAAAGTTAAACAAAATTTCAATTTTCGTTGGTTGATCAAAAGAGCAGAAGGGGGTTGGGGGTATTCAGCTCAGGGACAGTAAATGAGCCAATATTTAGAAAAGTGCCAATTTGAAGTTGGAGTTTTCTGATAAAAAAAATTTTTTGCAGAAAAAAATTAATATTGGATTCTAAGTCTAAATTGGGTCTAAATGCAAGAAAATAAAAGGGGGGAGGTCAAGGAAGTTATTTACCCTCTCCTTAGATTACTCACTTTTAAGCCGTTACAGATCTGATGAGTGTTACAGATCTGATGTTAATATGAGCTATATATTTGAGTTTATGTTTTCAGTCTTCGTTAACATCTCTAAAAATGATATCATTTCCTTGCATTTTTAACATAGAATTAAGATAATTATATTAAAATATATATATATATTAGCTAAAAAATCAAATTTCATTATAAAAAAGCATTTCTTGGAAATAAAAATGAGCGATAAGGTTTTTGGACAAAATAAATTATAAGATTACCAAATCCAAGCTAATAAAACATTTGTTTTGTTTTGAAACAACACACAACTTCAGCTTTTTCAACACACAACTCTGCTGCTTGCTTTTCTTTATTAGTTGCAGGAAATTTAATTTCTTGATCAGAAATTCAAATTTAGCATGCTAGTTATTATCTAGTTATTTAGCGAAGTTATGAGAAATTGAAGCACCAAAAAAAAAATAAATAAATAAATTAATAAAATAATAATAATTAATTAACTTAACTTCTGCAGTGTCAATTTTTCTTATTTTACTAACTTCTATTGTTAGGTCATACAAACCACAAATGCAGCAATTGTACTAAAACTAATTGCTTTTCATTTTTAAGAACAAAAATATTCAATATATATGACTAAAACCTACGATTTTTGCTTTTTAATAATTCTGAAACGTGTGAGTTAGTTCGGTAACATATTCGCTGTTTTTCAATGTTACCGCTCTGACTGTTACCGATCTGACAAACTGACAAAGTTTTTTATTTTATTTCCGAGTCGATCGCGCTAAACCAAAATCAAACACGTGGTTTTTTCACTTGTAATAAAGGACTATACTTATATATAAAATAATTTTTAAAATAATAAAAACTGCCTATATTAGCGCGTGTTACCGATCTGATGACTTAAATGACACACATTTTATAAAATCACTTTAAAAAATCTTACCTACAATTTTAGATGCAGAAATGCAAATTTTTAATTACGATGCGATAAAACATCCCGCCAGGTACTCAGTATCACGTGGTATAGGTGCAGGAAATGATTTTGGGAGCCTAAACATAGATCGGAAGTTATTGTTACCGCTCTGACGGCGGAATGATGTTTCGCATCGGCTAGAAAATCAGAAATCGATTAAAACAAGAATGAAGTAAAATATTAACAAAGGGGTAAAAATAGAATCGTTTTTTGTGCAAGTGCGTTTTTTTGGGAAGTTAGAAAGTGCGCATGACCTGTTTGCATGCTAAGATTTGCTACTTGGGACACGTTACCGATCTGATTTTTGATGTATAAAAACAATATTTTCTGAAGAAAAAAAAATTTTTTTTTCTGATGTTATTAGATGAAATGAAAGCAAAACCTTATCTTCTTTCTGGGGAAAATTATTTTTTTTAACTAGTTATTCAAATACTAGTGAAAATTCACTTGGGACTCATATTGGCATTTTTCTAAATATTAGCTCAAATAGCTCATTAAAAAGCAGAATTCTGAAAAATTATGTTAAGAGAAATTATGCCTCTAAATTTAATTTTGGATTCAGAAAATTCTTAAAGTTGGAAAGTATTTACAATTTGAATTTACTTTTACGGCATTTTGGCAAGGAGTTATAATTCAAGAAAAATATTAATTTAATTTGGAAGAATTCACAGTAAAGAATCAAATAGCTTGTAAAAACCCATTTCTTAATTTTCACGCATTTTAGTACACAGAATACATACACAAAGCAGTGTGTATTTGTCAAAAAAAAAAAAAAGCACAGCACAGCTTTGGAAATAAATTTGGTGGTAAGTAGTTATAAAATAGCCGTGTAATATCAAATGCTAAAAGTTCATTGCTCTTTTATAGTGTTAAAAAACGAGAATTTTTGTTGAATGAATCATGACTAATACGAATTGTTAAATATTATACCAGTATGCAAAACTAAGGACACGTAGTTTTTTAAAATATAGCTCTGTTCTTGTAGTTTTCAAATGAAGATAAAAAATTCCCCGAGATACCAAAAACGTAAAAACATAAATCACGTAAACAAAATTTTCCAAAAAAAAAAAAAAAAAATTAAAGTAGGAGAAACAAGGGCAGATGAGAAATTTTTCTCAATTCTTTGTTGTTCAAAAAATATTCTCAATTGGTTTGAGCGAAAATGTCCTCATATTTGAAAAGCCTTTATTTGTCAGGATATTTTTTTAGACTTAAAAAAGAATATTTTTTTTTATTTCCTGTTATTTTAAAAATGTCTTTATTTGTTCACAGATGCTCCTATATAAGGGGTTTTTATAAAAAAAGGACAAAGAATGTATTTTAATAAAAAATTATGGAATAGAACATATATATCAACTATTGCAAATAACTCTGCATCAATATTTGACATGAATTGTTCCAAAAAAGTAAACTGAGAAAATAGTTTGCTGAAAACAGCAGGCCCAGAGCTGTCCTGTATTTTTGTGCCGTCAGAGTACTTGTACATTTAGGATCTGAGTAATGTTCATGTAATGTGCATAGTGTGCTTGCTTTCAAAATAGTGTCAGGAATGCTTTTCTTGCTTAAATTCAAAAATATTATTAGTAATTCATTTCTATATATTAAAGAGGGTTAGTCATGGAAAAAAGGAGAGGAATCAGCGATGAACTTTTACGGGAAATTTTAAATAATATTAGAATTACATTAAAAACGCTACATAAAATATGAGTAATTCTTATATATTTGAGATTTCCTTTGAAAGTTTATCTCAGATTCCTCTTAACTGGATCTGTTGTGAACTTCAGGTCTTCGTGTGTACAAAAATGTCAAAAACGTAGGCTCTTGGGCTCTTTTTTTCGAAGTAGTTACACATAAACATGAATTCGTTTGTGTATCATTTAAGGAAAGGAAAGGCAGCATGATTTCCAATTTTAAGATTTTAACTTCCACGTAAAAAACTGCAGTATTTCTGTGCATGATCAGAAAAAGCATCGGCTCAAATGTATTAGCTGCCACTCTTGTGTAGTGGCAGTAATTTGCATTTGTGGAACAATGAGGGTGGGATTCCCGACACAAGAAGAGTCTGACCACTTTTCATGCCTACTGCGACAACACATAGTCATTGGTATTCTTAATACTCTAAGCATGGGCGCAATTTGGCAGGGGAAAGGAGACGACTTGCCCCTTTACTTTTTCAAGTTGATGCCATGTTCCTATTCCCCCCCTCAGTTTTTAAGCGAAGTATTTTAATTTCATTCATTTTTTTTCGCTTTGCTCCCCCTCCCCCACTTTACCAGGCCAAGTTACCATATGACTGTAAGACTAGGCATTGAGGGGATACCCGGTGTATTCCGCTACAATTTAACAACATCTATTGGTGTAGAGAATTTATGTCGTCGACTCTTTAAAATTAGAAAAACGAGATTCCCACAACTTTCGAATCTAAAATGATTGTGTTATTTACAGCGGCGGAGTGCGAGGGTGTTCCTTATATCGTCAGCGCTTTCTCAAGCACAGATCTGGAGGAGATCTCCCTGAGAGCTCCTCATGCCAATCTATGGATGGAAACCTTCATGTTTTACGATAGAAGCATTATTCAGAGCATAGTTGAAAGAGCGGAGGCTTCAGGATACAGAGCCATTGTTGTCTCTGTTGACCGGCCAGTTTATTCGAATCTTATACTCAGTTCTCATGATCATCTCGTCTTGCCTGAGTACATTCGGTAAGTTTTGTAAAGAAACAGAAAGCTTTATATGCTGTTCTACGAGACGATCATGTAACATAGGTAAGATGCTTTAAATCAAAATTTTACATTGAAACTGCTATAACAAGGCAACAACTGGACCAAATGGCACCAAATTTTGTAAGAGTTAACTAGAAGTGGTGGAAATAACACTAGGAAAAAGAACGTTATAAATGTTGAAATTTGCACCAAGTTACAGGCGCGTGTTTAAGGGATCCTAAAGAGTACGGAAGTTGAATAACTTTACATTCAAAAGCTCAAGCTTCATTTTGTTTAATCTTTATTTACAAAGAGAAACAGCACATGCATTCATCTTAAGAACAAAATAGGGTTAACATAAGAAGATAACGGTTTAAAATGCTGTAAACTGTTTAAAGTAAGTGGTAAAGCGTGCTTACAAGGGTTTAAAATTAAATTTAATTGTAGAACAACATTTTTAATAGCAGCAAGGAAATAAGAAAAAATGCTAAGGGTATATACGTGTTTCACAGCATCATCATTGTTTTTTTCTGTTGCTTTTACATTATTTTCAAGATGCTGACACTTTGCTTCTTTATTTACGTTTTACGTGCATATTTCTTCAGATGACAAAATTGTATTTTGTTTCTAGAAATCAGCATTATATATATATATATATATATATATATATATATATAGATATATATATATATATATATATATATATATATATATATATTTTTTTTTTTTTTTTTTTTTTGAAGGCATATGTGAATGATAAAAAGGACATGTGGATGACACAATGGGTATCTGAATAACACAATAAGTATGTGAATAACACAAACACAATAGGTATATTACTGAAATTTTTTAACCTGTAAAGTATTAGACATAATTTTTAAACATTGTACTGTCATAGTTTGGCTTTTGATTCATCCACGTGTCTCATATTGGGGCATGTGAATGACATTAGAAAAAGGGCATGTGGATGACAAAACACAAGTAATGTGTTCTCAAAAAGTCAATTCTGAATATTTTTCGTTCTAACTTCGAACAAGAACCAACAAATGTAAACTTTAGGACTATTCATTATCAAAATTTATTTACATGTGCATTTTACTTGCATTCTGTAGGCCATGTTAATGACAAAGATGAAAAACACTTGCCTTGAAAGTTGAGTTTAGCTTGCTTTTTATCAAAACGTAATTGCAGAACAGCAAAATTAATCTTCAGCCAGGAATAACAAAGTTCCATGCTTTATTTTAAGATGTGTTGCCAGATTTTAAAATAGAACATTTCAGAGAAAAATATCTATACTTTTCAGACATGTGGAATGTGGATGACTGATAATCGCTGGGACAAAGTTTAGATTAACTTTTAGAGATATTATTTTCACATTATTTAGCTTTTTTTGTGATTTACATCTTGCACACATTCACATTTATAAATAAAAAACTCTTGAGAAAAAAATCACTTATTTTTTTAAAATCTATATTCCATTGATTGTGAAAATTGCACCTATGGGACAGGGCATGTGGATGACATTTCAATGTAATATTTTATTTTTAAATGAATAATAATTAATTATTGACTTTGTTGATAATCAGAATTATAGAACAAAAAACGCATAAAAATATTCCCAAAATAGTTTTTTATTAAATTAAAAACAAAAAGAGCAATCAGTATGGAACACAAATTTGCCCATTTTTGTAGAATCACCCATATATATATATATATATATATATATATATATATATATATATATATAGCTGATAATTATTTTGGACTTTTTTGCTTATTCAACGATATAGTTATCAAAGAAAGTGAAAATTTTGTTCCTGCAAGTTTCTGCTTTTGAGCTAAAATACTTTTAAAAATACAATAGCATTTAGGAAGATTAAAAATTTATATATTCTAGTTTCTCCCAACAGTTTTTCCCTTGGAGTTGGGGATTTTTTTCTTATGAGAGCAGATAATTAGCAGTCCTACCTAATTAATAAAAGAGTCATTCCACGTCAACTGGACCAATTTTTCAAATCGTCCCCACTCGACCTTCTCCGATTTGGATTAGATTTTACAGAGGTGTAGACATGCCTATGAAACTAACCTGTGCAAATTTTTAGCTTCCAAGATCCAAATCTGGAGGAGCTAGGATCCCGCAAAAAATGTGATCCAAAATGGCGGATGAGCTTCGTGAAACGAGTTGCAATGTTCAGGTCAAGGTTGCAGAAAATTTTATCACAGTGGAAGTCTAATATTTTCGGAGCTTAACCCTTTAAGTGGTCAATTATTTTACCAGAAATGCTTCCAAAAACGGCATATTTTTTTATTGTATATAGTTAAGTACCATACTTAACAGAATAAGAATATTAGGAATTTTTTAATTTTTTTCTTTCGTTTTTAATGCTTCTCCGTTTTTACGGTAGACAACATATGAGTTCCACACAGCAATGTCGAAAATATGGAAAAAAATCTTTCTGTAACCTTTTTTGGATAAAAAGCATTCCATTTAGATGGACAAGCCACACTATCTGTTGAAAAATTATACTACTTAATAGTCTCTTTCAATAATGAAAAATTCGGGCAAACCAGAAAAGGAAGTCAGAAAATATCGATGCCCGTACGCCGTACGGGCAAACCAGATGAGACCAATTTCGTACAGCACGTACGCTGTACGGGCAAACCGCTTAAAGGGTTAAAGTACTTTTGGTTGGCAACACTTTACAGTATATTTTGTGAGATTGCGCTTATTAGATTTTGTGTAGCACGTGCCTAATCTTGTGAAAAAACGCGGTGGGCAATTTTTTTCCTGGATTTCAGGTTGTCATAAATTTTTAACCAAAAAACTTCAAAGGTTTATACTTCGTAGTTTTATTGTCCAAATACTTGTTTTTGATGTTTTACAGCTGCAGAGCTTAAATATGGTATTTGTAAAAGATATTGGCACCCTAAGTGTCGATGAAAACGCTTCTTTTGAAAAAATGTCTGTTTTCAACTCACTATATCTCAGGTTTGTCACCTTCGACCATTTTTTCGTTGGCACCGTTGGAAAGAACAGATTTTTTTCTATCGAAATGAGTTTTTTTTCGATGGTGTTCTTTCGAATAAGGATGAAAAAAATAGCTTGAAATACTGTCTATTATGAAGAATTGGCATAATTAGGCTAGACTGCAGAAAATTTTATCACACTGGGGGCCTAATATTTTTGGATTTTAAAGTACTTTTAGTTGTCAATACTCTCCAGTATTTTTTGTGAGATTGAGCTTATTAAATTTTGTGTAGCACGCGTGTTAACTTACGAAAAAACGCGGTGGGCAATCTTTTTCCTGGATTCATAAATTTTTAACCAAACAAATTCAAAGGTTCATATTTCATAGTTCTATTGTCCCAATACTTGGTTTTAATGTTTTACAGCTGCAGAGCTTAAATATTGATTTTGTAAAAGATATTTTCGTCCACAGTGTCTATCAAAATCATTTTAATGAAAAATCGCCTGTTTTCAACTCACTGTATCTCAAGTTTGTCACCTTCCACCGTTTTTTCGTTGGCTCCATTAGAAAGAACAGATTTTTTCCTATTGAAAATAAGTTTTTATTTCGATGGTGTTCTTTCGAATAAGGATGAAAGCTTGAAATACTGGCAGTTATGACGAATTGGCATAATTAGTCTAAGACTGCAGAAAATTTTATCACACTGGGGGCCTAATATTTTTGGACTTTAAAGTACTTTTAGTTGTCAATACTCTCCAGTATTTTTTGTGAGATTGAGCTTATTAAATTTTGTGTAGCACGCATGTTAACTTACGAAAAAACGCGGTGGGCAATCTTTTTCCTGGATTCATAAATTTTTAACCAAACAAATTCAAAGGTTCATATTTCATAGTTCTATTGTCCCAATACTTGGTTTTAAAATTTTACAGCAGCAGAGCTTAAATATTGATTTTGTAAAAGATATTTTCGTCCACAGTGTCTATCAAAATCATTTTAATGAAAAATCGCCTGTTTTCAACTCAATGTATCTCAAGTTTGTCACCTTCCACCGTTTTTTCGTTGGCTCCATTAGAAAGAACAGATTTTTTCCTATCGAAATGAGTTTTTTTTTCGATGGTGTTCTTTCGAATAAGGAAGAAAAAAAATAGCTCGAAGTATTGTCAGTTATGAAGAATTGGCCTAATTAGGTTAAGACTGTAGAAAATTTTATTATAATAGAAGTCCGAATTTTTAACAACTTAAAGTACATTTAGTTGTTAATAGATTCTAATAATTATGTGAGTTCAAGCTTATTAGTTTTTGTGTAGCATACATGAAAAGTATTGGCAATTCTTGTTTGAAATATAGCTTGATTTCAATGAACTGTAACTCAGGTTTGTCACCTTCCATCATCTTTTCGTTAGTACCACTATAAATAACAGATTTTTTCCTATCAGAATATTTATATAAACAACCAAATGTACTTTAGATTCCCAAAAATATTAGGCTTCCAGTGTAATAAAATTTTCTGCAGTCTTAGTCTAATTATGCCAATTCGTCATAACTGTCAGTATTTCAAGCTTTCATCCTTATTCAAAAGAACATCATTGAAATAAAAACTTATTTCAATAGGAAAAAATCTGTTCTTTCTAATGGTACCAACGAAAAAGTGGTCGAAGGTGTCAAACCTGAGATACAGTGAGTTGAAAACAGGCGATTTTTCACTAAAATGATTTTGATAGACACTTTGGACGACAATTTCTTTTACAAAATCAATATTTAAGCTCTGCAGCTGTAAAACATTAAAACTAAGTATTTGGGCAATAGAACTACGAAATATGAACCTTTGAATTTGTTTGGTTAAAAATTTATGAATCCAGGAAAAAGATTGCCCACCGCGTTTTTTCGTAAGTTAACATGCGTGCTATACAAAATTTAATAAGCTCAATCTCACAAAAAATACTGGAGAGTATTGACAACCAAAAGTACTTTAAACTCCAAAAATATTAGGCCCCCAGTTTAATAAAATTTTCTGCAGTCTTAGCCTAATTATGCCAATTCTTCATAACAGGCAGTATTTCAAGCTAATTTTTTCATCCTTATTCGAAAAAACACCATCGCAAAAAAAAATCATTTCGATAGAAAAAAAATCTGTTCTTTCTAATGGGACCAACGAAAAAATGGTCGAAGGTGACAAACCTGAAATATAGTGAGTTGAAAACAGAAGAACATTTTTCAAAAGAAGCGTTTTCATCGACACTTAGGGTGCCAATATCTTTTACAAATACAATATTTAAGCTCTGCAGGTGTAAAACATTAAAAGCAAGTATTTGGACAATAAAACTACGAAGTATAAACCTTTGAAGTTTTTTGGTTAAAAATTTATGACAACCTGAAATCCAGGAAAAAAATTGTCCACCGCGTTTTTTCACAAGTTTAGGCGCGTGCTACAAAAAATCTAATAAGCGCAATCTCAAAAAATATACTGGAGAGTGTTGACAACCAAAAGTACTTTAAGCTCAAAAAATATTAGGCTTCCACTGTGATAAAATTTTCTGCAACCTTGACCTAAACATTGCAACTCGTGTTACGAAGCTCATCCGCCATTTTGGACCACATTTTTTGCGGGATCCTAGCTCCTCCAGATTTGGATCTTGGAAGCTAAAATTTTTCACAGGTTAGTTTCATAGGTATGTCTACACCTCTGTAAAATTTGACCCAAATCGGAGATGGTCGGGTGGGGACCACTAGTCCACTGTACATGGAATAATGATTCAAAACAATGATCAGGTGTTAGAAAACTTATGTTGGTATAAAGGAAAATTGGCTTGTTTAGTTCTGGACGGGAATTGTTTGATTTGAAGAGTGGATGTATACGTAGCAACGCAAATAAGTCTTTCCTTAGGCAGTGAATAGAAGAAACAAAGTGTTAGAAAAAAACCTACATTTACGCTCTTTTTTATACTAGGTAGAAAAAATATTGATAAAAAGTACGGTCTTGGAGGCTAAAAAAGAGCCTATTTACATTAAATTATGAATGATTAAAAATGTTATGAATTTTGCTCATTGAGAACAACATAAACAGTCAAATGAAACATAATTCATAGCTCGATTCTGAACAGAAACATAACGATCTTCCAACCACTTTGTATATTTTTTCAGCGTTCCGAACATCGAAAATGATGAATCTAACGAAGGGTTTGAACATTTGGATGCCATAGAAGACAATTTCATTGACGAAGATTTTGGTGGGAACAACAGAAACTATTTCCGCCGCCACCACGTGCTGTCCAACATCGAACTCGTGAAGGGACGAGGCTACTTTAAAACGCAGAAGGTGGACCAGAAATATGAAAGATACGAGAGGTGCATCGGCTCCTTCCTCTTTTCGGAATACTACAACTATATAGTGAATCCAGAAGCAAGTTGGGAAGATCTTAGATGGATCACGACATTGACTGATCTGCCGATCGTTATTCGAGGCATCCTGACTGGTATGCTGACATTTATGTGTCTGATTTGTTAGAGTATAATTGATGCTGTTTTCTTTCATTGACGATTTCTATCGCAATACCTACTCTGTAGTCAATTAAACGACTGAGAGTGGGTAATAGTAATAGAAGTTCATGTATTGCCAATGCTTGGGCAAGGTTACTTCTTTTTTAAACGCTTTAGTCTATTGAATTTCCCGATGTTTGTTAATTTGGCTCTTTTTAAGTGCTTTATGAAACCCAAAACCAATTGCTTTCCAAACACATTTTTGAACGGTTCTATATTATTATGGTAAATTTGGTCATTACTAAATTTCCCTAATTAAGGAAAAAAATAGAGCGCCTATAGTCTTCTGAGTTTAAATTTTGTGTTGAGGAAGGGGAAACCATTTTTTCAGCACCCGGAAACTTTCTTTTACGTACAACCAATATGTAGACGTTTATTAATACTTAAAAACTTGCTACCAGACTTATGCAATCGTAAATCCTCTTAACTAAAATGGATTGCACTTTAAATGACACGATATAGTAGTCATACTACGGCTGTTTTTCTTGCAAATAATTGTAATTAGAAGGTGTTTTGGTTATTTTTTTACAAAGAAAATGAATGAGGGTGTTTTTAATAATTCTGGCACTTCTAAACTCAAGAAATATTAAATGCGTGTTGAAATCATATTGAATAAGAGAAAAAAAATTCTCCAGTAAATAATAAAGCTTTTTAAAATCATTATTTTAAGATTATAACACGGAATGAAATCAATTATGTTTTCTAAAATCAAAAGTAAAAGAAAAAAGTATTTAAAGCGATTAACCCAGAAAAATATTGCAGGTGCATAGCAATATATCACCATATAATAAAAATATTTCTTATATATAAGCATAGTGAATATGCGTATTTCGAATAGTTCTGGCTTCTTAAACTCAAGAAAATATAGAATTTATGTTAAAATAAGATGAAATAAATTGAATCTGTAATAAAACTTTTTAAAGTCGTTCTTTCGAGTGTAACATAAAATGGAGTCAAATAGATTTTCCAAAATCACTGTAAACTCGTTCCTTTATTTATTCAATAGTTTCTTTTATTGTTTTTATAGAGAGAAGTTCAGCAACCTGCTAGAATATATATACACAATTAAAACTGTTATAGTATTTATTTTTTTAAATACACATTAACATTTGAGGGTGATTTTCTCAACACGTTAACTTTTGCCAATGCCAAGTAGGAAAAATTCAACTTGTAATTAATTAATAATTGTTAATATTTGTTTAAAGACAACTCATTTGAGATCACAAATCAGTACTCAGCAACGAAAAAAAATTAAAAATAAAGTTTTAATGACAGTTTTAAGTTTAAGTTTAATGTAAAAAGTGTAATTACCATCTCCCGGCTTAAACACTTCCCTAACTCAAGAAATATTTTTAAAACTTTATTCAATTGATAAATAATGACATAGAAAACAAAATACACCATTTAGAATATTGCTTCATATATATTTTTTACATTATTTACAAACAAAACAGATTAAATCTAATTTTTTTAAAGAAATAGTAGTATTTTTCGTTGGAATTTTAAACTTTTACAATACCAACTTTGTTTTACTGCTAAGAGTTACAAGTGTCTTTATTTTTTCATTTGTCTGTTTTACATTTATTTTTATTTAGTCTATAAAATATTAACTGTAGGCGGACTCGAAACATAATGAGTACAAGAAAGATCGGTTTTGCAAGAAACGCAAGTTAGCATGCGTAAACCTAACACTGATTTGTTATTTTTAATTCCAAACCAACTGATGAAGCTTCATGATATTTGGAATTGTCTTCAGTTTTTTTGGTAGCAGGGTTTCAACTCGCTTTATATCAGTCTCTGTGACGGTGAAGAGCCTTACTTTTAATGCTTAACGCAATTTAACATAAAAGTAAACAAAATTACAAAATAGAACAAATAATTATTATTATATAAGTATTTTAAGTCATAAGTTAGCTAAAATAATAATGAATTTGTTCTAAATTATTCTAAGAATAAAAAAAGAAAACAGAATTATATGATAACTAACAAGGAGAAATTTATTTAAGATTTTAAAAATTTACTTTTGAAAAATATTTTCCTTTAATGTTGATCTGTTCCGTAGATAAAAACTTTTTTGGAGTTCAAAATATTCTAAACTTCTTTTTTCATCTCCATTATATCATTTGAACTTTACCTAAAGAATATAATAATTTAACAACTAACAGTTTGAAAAAATAAGTAAACAAAATCCAAATATAAAAAATAAAATTTCTAATTTATACTTGAATTGTTAGCCATAACTAAACAATAATGTAAATGTTACAGACTGTTCCTAGAATAGAAGAGACAATCAAAATTGTGTAGAAAACGTACCATGAAAAATTTCGTGGAAATAAAATAAAATTAACGTTTGGATTTATTTTTAAATGCTTAATTTTGTTCTATTCAGTGAGAGAAAAACACTTTGAAACACAAAATATTCTAAACTACTTTTAAAATATTGATTAGAATAGTTAAATTAATAAAATTTTATTCTTATAAGTTTTAAAATTTAGATGTAACTATTTAAACAACTAATAACTTCCATACAACTAAACATCATTCTATCTAAATTATAATGAATTTTAAAGATTGAACAATGTGCCTAGCTTATTGCCATTTGAAATTTGCTAAAAGTATTAAAAAATAACACAACAATATAAATAACGTGCATTAAATTTTTTAAAATCCATTAAAATGTCACTCTCCCGAAACCACTTCGTAAGTGGGGACGGAAATGACAGGGACGGAAATGACAAAACAGTGGGTTTTCGAAAACAGTGTGAAAAGTTTTTCATATCTTTAATTTAACTGTTGATACCTTAAAAGTGTTCGTAAGAACACATTCGGCAGTGGAATTTTTTAAAATTTTATTTAAATTTTCTAGAGGATAACCAGGGGGACGGAAATGACATTGAATAAAGTCACGCATAGAATTTTTAAGATAAAACAAGCCTCACACACCCTAAAAGATGTGTAAACTTCGTTTAAAGCGTATTTTTCTGCTGAGAAGAATGTTCTTAAACATTTTGAGCTATTTTATTGCCAACTAGCGCCATTTATAGAATTTTATTGAAGGTTTTTCTACTTGGGGGAATTTTTTTTCAAAACCTGGGGACACGTATAAATTGAGCTCTCTATCAAAATATGTAAATATGATAAGGAATGCTTACATGGTACATTGAAGTACACACTTGTACTGTAATGCATATGTATTAATTTTTAAAAATGTTTCTTCATATAGTAATTTTTTTTAAAGTTGACAAATGTGTGTGGGGACAGGGGACGGAAATGACATTTTGCCTATATATTATTTTTTTTAATATATAATTTAAGTGCAAAATAGTGCCAATGCACGTTGTCATTACTCTTTGTGAGCATCTTGAATAGAACATAGCATTAGATAATGAAAATAGGTGTTTAATTGGAAGATATGGATGAAGGACACAAAAGTTAACGAATTGAGAAAATAACCCTTGAAAGAAAATCTAATGCGTTTATGAATAGATGTTTTAAAAAACTTTTTCATATATTTTAGGATGCGATGCCGTCAGAGCCGTTGAAAACGGCGTTAGTGCCATCATTGTTAGCAACGCTGGTGGCCAAACAGTTGATACAGCGCCAGCTGCAGTCAGTACACAAATATTTTTTCCAATTTCTTAAAGGAAAAATTTGTGTTAAATTGGGTAAATACTCTCTTCTAATTTTCTTCAGATTGAAGCTCTTGCCGAAGTGCTGGAGGCTGTAGACGTGTACCAAAACATCGAGGTGTACCTAGAGGGAGGAGTGCGATGGGGAACTGACATTTTCAAGGCTTTGGCAATGGGAGCAGATGCTGTCTTCATTAGCAAACCCGTCACGTGGGGCCTGTTCCATAGCGTGAGTATAATACATATTCTATAAGTATCAAGTACTCGTTTGAAACATTTTGAATTAATTCGGCTTTTTTTAGTGCAATTAATGTTGGAGATAGCAATCTGTTCCGTGGTAAGAGATATTAGTAGCAGTGTTACTTTCAGACATTTTGCTCCGGGGGGGGGGCACTTGGAGAATCCGAATTGGAAGGATCATGGGGATGGCCTACAATTGCATTTCAGGGACTTTTTTAGGTAAATTTGCCCCCCCCCCCCCATTATTGGGAAATTTATAGGGGAACGGGTCCACAGACTCTCCTCCCAGAATTTTCCAAAATTGAAATACCAGAAAATGCAATTATAAGCCATTTTTGAGGAAAAAAAGACATGAATTGGGCTTGGATGCCCCCCCCCCCAAAAAAAAAACTTTGAAATTTTAGTTATAAAAATGCAATTATCGACAATCTGGTAATAGTAGAGGAAAAGAAATGCGATTTGATATTCTCTTCTAAAACATTTTCGAAATTGAAGTCATGAGTAGGCAATTTCAAGCCACATCTTCGACGACGTTGTGTAAATGAATGTTGTTTACGAATAATTTCGCAGAAGTTTTAAAAATTGATATCCCAAAAAAGCATTTGTAGACCATCTTTTATAACACATTATGAAAATTGATGCAGCTCAGCACTTTCCCTGGAAGTGAGCCCCCCCCCCCCACCCCCGAAAAAAAAGTAAAAGCAAACTGTAGGCTGATTTTTAATGACTTCAAGGGAAAAAGAAGGGGTTCAAATTCCCCCCCCCCCGGTAGTTTTCTAAAATTAATATTCTAGAATGCAATTGAAGGCCACCTTTGATGCTCCCCACCCCATTCCCCATGATGTATGCTTTAAAATTTTCGTTAATACTTTTATATTTATTTGTTAAATATTTACTTGTTTATTATGTAGCTGATTAAATAGCATCATTCACAGAGGCTCTCTGACGCGTTTAGAAGCACTGCTAAATGAAAGCTCCAATACAGTTCCTTTTTTGTAGTCATTTTGAATGAAATATTTCTTTTTGCCATTTACAAATTCAAAAAAGTCTGACTTTTTCGAGCTTGTATGAACGAAAGAAATAATTCAATCAGCTTTTGAGTCATGAAACTTGTTTAAATGAAATAGGTGAGAATATATAATGTTATTTCTTTCTAAATTCTCTGTAGGGTAAATGTGGAGTCAGAAGAATCGTTCAACTACTCCGAGCTGAATTTGACAGAGACATGGCCTTTATGGGTAAGTTTATATTACTTACTCTTGAAACATTACTATCGTACTTTCTTCCTCTTATCCTTTCTTTGTGTGACTGTGTTGTTGTGATGGGAATGGATGCCCACCCTTTCGAACGGGTCCCTGAGGCATATGTGTGTACTGTGGAAGTAGGACTTCACGTCAAATGACGGTACAGTTGGAAAAGTGAAGCAGCGCACTCCAAGACAACAACAATAACAACACTGAAACACCGCTTATCAGTTGTTGGAAAAACTACATTATTGTTTGCAGTTAACTATAATCACAAATGTAGTTATAGCTACAGTCACAGCAATTTTTTTTTCTGAAAAGTAGCGCCTACAAACCACTTCGGAAATGCGGTCTACTACTTATGCGGTCTGCTACTTACTTTCGTTTAGGAGAGAGATACATGTGGCTGAGTAGAAAAAAAGTTGAACTATTCGGGGAGTGGGGGGGACATGGTAAAAAATATTTTATGATGATAAATTATGATCATTGATTTATGATCATTGTTTCAAGCTAATTTAATTTCATCTAAGAAACAAAGAACATCGACAACTACGTTAAAAATATGTTCATTTGATTGAAAAATATGCACACATTTTATAAATTTGGGTTCTTAGCTCATGTGCATATTTGGGATTAGAATAACGTAATGATTGAAAAAAAAGGGGGGAGGGCTGGTAAATATGCCTGTTATTCATAAATAATACATTATGAAACGTTTGTTGGAAAGTTACTAGTTGTAAGCTGGGTTTAAGCATTGTTTTCCCGCTTTGTATGAAAGATATAAAGTAAATTATATAACGCTAGCTTTGCCCTTATGGCTGTGCTCGTGTTGTAACACAAAAGGTCTTTGAGAGCATGCAAAGTTGTTTCCGCATTCCAAACTAAAAAGAAGACAAATTTTCGTTGCTTGAAATGTGAACACATAGTTTAACCTAAGGGCAAGCATATTCCGTGTAGTAATTAGAAAAAAATCCTGATAGTATGAGGACAACATCGTCCGCGTCAAAACTCCCTCTTAAAAAAAAGGGGGGGGGGCTCGTTACCTACCAATTGGCAAGAGAATAAATTTCGACAAATGTCGGGCTCGGTAACCAGTATCAGTAATCTTGGCTGCTGAATCCAAATCAGGTGAAAATCTCCTAACCCCAGAAGTAAAGAATTTTACGGAAATACTTAATGCTAAAAGAACAAAATGAAAATCCGTGCCTCCATTAAAGAAAAAACAAAAGACGAAATTAAATATGTGTCACAGTTGCAACCAATGCACCCCCCCCCGTGAAGAAACAAAATATTTTCATTATAATTCACATCCCAGTTAAACACTAACTCCATCTGAAAGTCGTTTACATATTCCAAAAAAAATAAAAAAATCACGGCTTTCAAGAAAACGCATTTCATGTGCGAAAAAAAAAACCACCGCATTTCCACTGTACCTTTTAATTTAGGTGAAGTGCAATTACGAAAATATCTCATTTTCTAATAATTTTATAGGAAAAATTCTATCATAATCTGAGCCAATTGCTCTACAAATCTTTTTTTTCCCTTTTCATTAAAAAATATGAATGAGGATGTTTTTTTGGCAATAAAAAATAGAACGAGAATGTTTTTTTTTTGCTTTATTTATTGTAATAACCTTAAAAATTCCAGTCATTCTATCACAAAGCATAAAATTGAATTGATCAACTCAAAGCATGAAAAATTACTTTATTAACAGTTTATTATAGTTATTCTCTATCATAAAAGTATTCATCCGTGAAAAGATTCTGTAAATACATAATTCACAAAAATCTCATTTCGTATTAAGAGGACAAAAAATAACTGTTGTTACAAAAACATCATTTCGTCATGAAGCAAGATAGAGCATACTCGTTAAAAAGAAAAAACACAAATCTGCTTTGTTTTTTTTTTATTATAAAAGGAAATGTAGAGAAAAATGTTAATTCAAATGAAAAGAGTTTCACTGTAATCATTGAAAAATTTTGGTGCAAAAAATATCATTTCATTACACGAAGGCATTGTATTCCCTGTTTTAATTAACCTAGCAAGGCTATGCATTGCTATAAATTAAAATGATTTAAAGAAATAAAAATATTTTTGGAAAAAAAAAAGAACCGACTTCAGTTGGAAATTGCTCTAAAAAGTAAAAAATAATTTTTTTCTTTGAACACCATCGAAACTCCTTTTAAACATAAGTTTTGAAGTCGGCGCAAAAACGATAGGTAAAATGATATTTAACCAGATTTTGCCAACATTTTTTCAGACAAACCATTGAAAATTAAAAGCAGAATATTTGTACCATTACACGAATGTGTGGTAATCAATGAAATGAATCCATTAAAATTTATATTTATAGTTGAATTGTAGTTGCGTATGATTCTATACATTGTTTTTGCGCCGACTTCAACTTATGTTTAAAAGTAGTTTCGATGGTGTTCAAAGAAAAAAATTATTTTTTACTTTTTAGAGCAATTTCCAACTGAAGTCGGTTCTATTTGTTTTTTCCAAAAATATTTTATTTCATTCTTTTTAGTGTAAATGCACTTAAAATAATCAAAATATAGTTTAAAAACCATGCAGCTGTTCAAAAAAATCCTTGCAGACCTGGACTAGATCTCAATTCCATCAGGAACTTCAACCCGACGCGTTTAACCACTTGACCATCGGGTCGCTCATTGAAGTAAGGATTTACGATACACTGTTAAAAAAATGTCCTGAAAATAACGGAAAAATATACGGCAGCTGAGTTGCCGGAGTTTTTCCGTTTCGTTAATTATATTTCCGTGATCTTGAAAAATGGCCGTTCGTCATTTTTCCGCTCGTCATTTTTTCGTTACTTAATTCTCTGTTCTTCATTTTTTCGGTTCTTATTATCCCCGCTTATACGTTATAGGCTTATACCTATACACTTATACTTATTTATATATATATATATATTTGTGTGTGTGTGTGTGTGTGTATACATATTGAACACTGAAATAACATAAAAGTGACAAGAATGCTGTTTGTCGACAGAAAAGTAGAACAACGAAAAAAGGAGCATATATATAAGACAAAATGATAAGACAAAAATGTAAACTATAAAACTCTTACGAATTTTATTTTTTAGAAAAAGTTTGAAAATGTCCGCTCATACTTAAAGCAAAATCCGGTGCATGAGTTCAAACTCTTAAACATCTTGCCTTTAAAAAAAAAAATACTAAAGCAATACAAGAATTGGCTTTTTTTTTCATTAAAAATTTTAGTTCATTAAAATAACATGATTTTTTTTTCTTTGAAAAGATTACATCAATCTCGCATAAAATACTCAAATATTTTGAAGATGGAATGATCAATGCATAGTATTTCTGAGCGCATAACTTCAAAACATTAAAAAAGAGTAACAATATGCATTTTTTTTAAATATTTTTTCTTAAGTTTAAATAAAAATTAAGTTCTTTCGAAAGTTTTTTTTTCCTTTCTGAATTTGAAACATTCGTGGTTCCTTTAAAAAAAAATGCTGTATTTTTACTGATTTCCTCTATTTTCATATATTTACGTTATGGTGTTCATAATGATTAACACTTTAAGAAATGCACTCTCAAAATCGACGATATTTTCTTTGTTTTTGATGAAATCGCTTCCATGGATATGCCCTGAGCTAACATTTCGTCTGAAGAAACTGCTTTTGTCACTTTTTTGGGGATGAATTTCGTCAAATGTAGCGAAATATTTCTTTATCCTAATTTCGTCAAATTGACAATCATTTTCGTAGTTTTGACAGTATTAATTTCGTCACATTAATTTCGTTGTAGTTGAGCAAGTTAGTTTATTCAATTTTTGAGTGTTCGTTTTTTTATTTTAGTTGATATTTCAATCATAACTCATAATTTCTCTCTTTTTATATGTAGTCTCCCACAACATAAAAATGTAAGAAATTGTAGAGGAAAAGAGGCACATGACAAAATTCGACTTTATCAATGTAGAAATTTACATGTTTAATTTCTTTTAAAAAAGCAGAAGTTAATTCTTTGTCATTAACTACTTATTAATTATTTTACTCTGTTAACAATGCAGGAATAAAATTATTAGAATCAATGCAGTAAATCACAAGAAAACAGTACTTGTACAGCTCATGAATGCAGTGAATTAATAGATTAATAGGTTGCTGTAAGGCACACATTGCATTTTCTGAAAATTATTATTTTTTATTATTTTAATGCACGATAGTTCTGATTTGACTTTCCAAACTTTTAATGATATTGAAATAAACACTTATACATTGTTTTTTCGTTTATTTTTTAATATTTTTTGAACTGAAGATGAAAACAGATGTGTAAATAAAGTAAAATCATTAAGGAAAAAAGCTTAGTTTTGGGACTAAACCTTTAAATCTTTATGGAAAATCACAAAAAATATTTTACTAACCCTCAGCACTCATAGTAAGTTTATATATGTATCTCTTAAATGTCTAGAAGTTTACATCATGAAATAACTAACGATTAAGTCTAGACTCAAATTAAATTAAAAATAAAAATAATAACAAAAGTCAAAACATGATAAAAATTGATTAAGCAAGAGCCATTCTTACCTCTGGAATTCTTACCATCTCTTCTCTATCTAGAAAAACGTGACAAAAAAGACAACAAAAAAGTGTGTGGATTTTAAACTATACTCACACACCCTTTTGTTGCCCATTTTGATTAATCCAACTGCGATTAGATGTGGACTGATAAACCAAATGTTCTTTAAAATGTCGGGCAAGGGAAATACGGTATACAGAATCATCACATGATTTCCAGGTGCATGAAAAGATCCAATCTGTTTTTCACAAGTCAGTTTTACTAACGACACAAAGTAATCGCTACTCGAACGCTATATAAAACCAGCCGACGTACCGCTATATAAAACCAGCCGTCAAAGCAGAGGCGGACTGGCCGTAGAGGCCACCTGCCCGCGGGCAGGTGCGCCCTCCGTCCTGTGCGCCCTTGCGCCCTAAAACCGTGTGCGCCTTCGTTTTTTTTTTTTTTTAATTTTAAAGGTTTGAAAGCAACCCCTAACAGTTTGAACAATACCCTCTCCCCCACACTGCCAGTGCGCCTTCAACTTTAGTCAATTACTACTTTTTTATACTTATTTTTTACTTTTTTCCCGTTTGAAACATGTAAAGTAGTCAATAAGCGTTATCAGAAGGCGGTTCTTATTGTACCCAAGAAGTGATAGGTGGTCTTTAAGGGGGATCTCATCCAAAGTTAGCGCCCTCCGGTCTGTGCGTCCTTACGCCGTGAACAAAGCCCTCCCCCCCCCCCTTTTTCTTTAATCTTTACGTTCGAAGCACGGAAAGCAATCAATAAAAGATTGAAGAAGATGGTTATACTCAATAATGTACCTGTTATAATTAACTTTTATTTATTGCACCCTAGACGTGATAGGTTGTCGAAAAGGGGGATCTTTGCCAAAAAAGAAAAAAATACAGCTGCTTCTAGGTTGTACGCCCTTGCGCCCTCGAACCTGTGCGCCTTCGTTTTTATCCATCTTACTTCCGGAGGGTATGAAACAAGGCAGTCCAGTTGGAGTGGGGGGATCTTAATCCAAAGTGAGCGTCCTCCGGCCTATGTATCATTGCACCCTCGAATCTAAATGACTTGGGTGCCACCGCTCCCCCCCCCCCTTTTTTTTAATTTGAAGCGAATGAAACAGTCTATAAAAGTTTGCTGCAAGAGATTATAATTAATAATGTGCTATAATTCACTTTAATTCATTGCCCCCCACCCGCCCTCAGAGGTGACAGGTAGTCTGGAAGGAGGACCTTTAACCAAAAAAAAAAAAAGTCTTCCTCTGGGCTATGCGTCTTTGCGCCTTTGAACCTGTGTTCCTTTGGTGTTTTTTTTTTTTTTAATTTTTTTATTCAAAGCGCGTGAAGTACTTAATAAAAGTTTCAGAACAAGGTTTAAATAAATAGCGTCAAAAATAAACTTTGAATTCATAGCCCCTCAAAAAGGATAGGTAGTTTGGTCTTAAATCAAAGTGAGCGATCTTATTTTTATGCGTTTTCCTCTCTCTCTTTTGTGTGTGTGTGTGTGTCAAGTCAAAGTGTCAATCTACCTTGACTGAGGTTATGAATTCATGTGTGGTGATGCTAGTCAGAGAAATCGGTTGGCAAAAGATTCTTCAGACAGGTATTTTTATGATGTTAGAAAGCTGCATGAGTAAGCAATTGAATTGTATTGCACTGAAAAACGTGTACTACGACAAAATGTTTAGTTTTGCCTAAAATAAAATTAAATAATGATTTACTGAATATTGTGTAGTTGATTGACTGGCTCCTCCCTATTTCCATGAGCATTTTAATATTAAGCGGATCATCAAAACAGCAGTAAATAAGTAAAAATACAGCAGATAATACCCTTACCGCTGAATCTATAAATACGCACACCATAATTCTTTATAAATCGCACAAATTTTCGAAGGTAAACAATAAATTGAAAAAACCAATTTCTGTATTTTAAGCACAACAGCTAATATGTAACCATTTAGTGCAGGATGAAGCTCTGTTATGAAGCCCATTTATTTGTGAATAATGATTAAAATTGTATTTTATTTAAATCTATATACGTGTTCCATGGTGTGCCTTTTAACGATCTTTTATTGTATTACAAGATCGGTTTTGAGCTAATATTTAGAAAAGTGCCAATTTGAGCCCCAAGTGAATTTTCACTAGTATTTCAATAACTAGTTAAAAAAATAGTTTTTCTCAGAAAGAAGATAAGGTTTTGCTTTCATTTCATCCAATAACATCAGGAAAAAAAACTTTCTTCAGAAAATATTTTTTTATATTTCAAAAATCAGATCCGTAACGTGTCCCCAGTAGCAAAGCTTAGCATGCAAACAGGTCATGCGCACTTTCTAACTTCCCAAAAAAACGCACTCGCACAAAAAACGATTCTATTTTTACCCCTTTGTTAATATTTTACTTCATTTTTTGTTTTAATCGATTCCTGATTTTCTAGCCGATGCGAAATAAGCGTGTCCCTAGTTCCGCCGTCAGAGCGGTAACAATAACTTCCGATCTATGTTTAGGCTCCCAAAATCATTTCCTGCACCTATACCACGTGATACTGAGTAACCTGGTGGGATGTTTTATCGCATCGTAATTAAAAATTTGCATTTCTGCATCTAAAATTGTAGGTAAGATTTTTTAAAGTGATTTTATAAAATGTGTGTCATTTAAGTCATCAGATCGGTAACACGCGCTGAAATGCGCAGTTTTTATTATTTTAAAAATTATTTTATATATAAGTATAGTCCTTTATTACAAGTGAAAAAACCACGTGTTTGATTTTGGTTTAGCTCGATCGACTCGGAAATAAAAAAAAAAAAACTTTGTCGGTTTGTCAGATCGGTAACAGTCAGAGCGGTAACATTGAAAAACATCGAATATGTTACCGAACTAACTCACACGTTTCAGAATTATTAAAAAGCAAAAATCGTAGGTTTTAGCCATATATATTGAATATTTTTGTTCTTAAAAAATGAAAAGCAATTAGTTTTAGTACAACTGCTTCATTTGTGGTTTGTATGACCTGACAATAGAAGTTAGTAAAATAAGAAAAATTGACACTGCAGAAATTAAGTTAATTAATTATCATTATTTATTTATTTATTTATTTTTGGTGCTTCAATTTTTCATAACTTCGCTAAATAACTAGATAATAACTAGCATGCTAAATTTGAATTTCTGATCAAGAAATTAAATTTCCTGCAACTAATTAAAGAAAAGCAAGCAGCAGAGTTGTGTATTGAAAAAGTTGAAGTTGTGTGTTGTTTCAAAACAAAACAAATGTTTTATTAGCTTGGATATGGTAATCTCATAATTGATTTATCTAAAAACCTTATCGCTAATTTTTATTTCCAAGAAATGCTTTTTTATAATGAAATTTGATTTTTTAGCTAATATATATATATATTTTAATATAACTATCTCAATTCTATGTTAAAAAATGCAAGGAAACGATATCATTTTTAGAGATGTTAATGAAGACTGAACGCATAAACTCAGATATGTGTGCAGCTCATATTAACATCAGATCTGTAACACTCATCAGATCTGTAACGGCTTTAAAGTGAGTAATTTAAGGAGGGGGTAAATAACTTCCTTGACCTCCCCCTTTTTATTTTCTTGAATTTAGACCCAATTTAGACTTAAAATACAATATTAATTTTTTTCTGCAAAAAGTTTTTTTTTTTACCCATTAATGTCTGACATTTTTTTTCCCAAAGATATTTTGTATACTGGTTACAAACAGTGTTTAATGGACCGGAAAAATAATTAAAAAAATATCATGTAAAAAATATTTTTTTTATTAAGGAAAGAAAAATCGTACCTTAAAAGTTACGATAGACCCCAGAGGGTACATACTTGTTTTGCTAAAAAAAAAATCTGCCTACGATATAATATTTAAAAAGACATTTTATAAGAAGAAATAAAATCAGCAATTAACATAAACTGGAAGCTGTAAATAACTTTGAAAACTTGGCTTTTTTTTCTTGAGATTGTGAACGATGTAGTTTTTGATAAAGATCATATTAAAACTGCTACAGAACATACTTTACAAGGGTTATGTGCTGCAATTAGTTAAAAACGAATTGAAACAATACCAAGGTATAATTAAACACTATAATTTGGTTGAAATGTTCATTTTTGGGAAATTTAGACCCTTTTTTGGACCGTCCTAAAAAAAGGATGCTAGGCATTAATGGGTTAATCAGGAAACTCCAACTTCAAATTGGCACTTTTCAAAATATTGGCTCTTTTAACACAATGAGGAGGGCTCGCAAATTATGAAAATTATTTTTTTTTCAAACTTCCGAATTCACATGACTTATCTAATGAGAGACAAGTTTGAAAAAGTACTAGCAAGGATTTTGGATGGTTAAACTCATAATAGTAAGGTCAGATTCTTAATTCGTTTAAGAATACAGAATCTAGAATTTTTAAAAGCGTTTGAGACAGAAATCACAAATAAGTAATGCAATTTTTGTTAAGCACCAGAGGACAGAGAAATTGTAGCTAAAGAAGTTTTTTTAATGAAAATAAACGCGTTTAAAATAGAGCGAGATGTATTACTGTGAACAGAAAGTTTTATTTATTGGTATATTATTTTTAGGATTTTATCTTTTTAGCCTTAAATCAATTTAATAAAGATGGTTTTATCTAGATTTTGCTTTTCTTATTATTTACGCTTTATTGGAGACCCTGCATGAGAGTAAGTAAAAAAGTTCCGTAAAACATTTCAGAATGTAACACGCTCGTAAAAAATATAACTTTCATTGAGAAATGAGAGGAATAAACATCGTCATTGTATATTACTAGCTGTTTTCTCAGGCATTGCACGGTCTACCGTGAAAATAAAAGTTTTGCCAAGAGATGCATGTTCACCAATCAGGCTCAAATAAAAGAAAAAATTGTGTACAATTTCACGCCAAAGTGAAGGAATAACTATTTCAAAATTTAAATTGAGACCATATCGGATTTTTTTAAACACACCTATCTCCCCCTCCATATGAAATTTCTGAGTATTGAAAAACCTTTGTGACAAAATCCGACGGAAACTTATTGTTGTAATTTCCACAAAAAATCCTACGAAACTCGCTAACAGGCAGTATGACTCAAAATTTAAGTTTAGACCTCTTGGGATTTTTTTGAGTTCCGATGTTCCAAAAATCTTCAATGTGAATTTCTGAGCAGCAAAGGACTTTAGTAAGAAATTTGGTAAAGATCCGGCGCCAACAGTGGATTTGCATAAGAAATGTACACACCGACATCCAAATATTCACACCCATTTATTATGCAAGTTTAACTTATAATTTAACTTCGGTATACTCCCAATTATCCGCGCAATTGGGTGGCACGGGTATCGCGGATAACGGAAAAAGGCTAAAAATAAGTGATAAAAAGAAGAAAAAAATAGTGTTTTGCTTAAAATTAATCGTATTGTGTATAAAAAGTGATACAAATAATGAAGATAGGAATAGTATTACACATTTGTCTTGTAAGTTCTGAAGCACATACAATCTATAAAGGAATAGTAGTTGCGATAACGCCCAGGTGAAACAATTTATTCGACAAAGCACTCTTCTGCAACATATATTATACCAAACTTAATTTTGCTGTAAGAAAAAAAAACGAGACCCTTGCGGATAATTCCCGCAGAAAATGTGTGTGTGTGGGGGGGGGGGGGGGAGTGCTATTTTGAAGTGCGCCCTTTGGAGGTTTGGGTTAGCGCCCTCATGGGGGAGCCAGTCCGCCCCTGCGTCAAAGCAATCTCAAATTAAAACAAAATGGCTCACAAGAAATATCACGACGCAACAGACACGACTAAAATTATCCGCTCAAACTCGATGTGTTTAGGCGTCCGTCTTCCGCGTCTCTCGCAGGAAGCTGTAATAAGCATAACGGCTCTCTGCATGTTATAAGTTTTGGCGCCTTGTACTTTGACCTACCAATCAGAATGCAGAAACCATATACGCAGTAACCTTAATACCGGGGAAATTCCGTTTTTTTTTCTCCAACGCAGTGTTTCACAGAATATTTCTGTTTCTTTAAGGAAAAGATACGTTTTGAAGCGAAAACGGAAATTTCCTGTCAAAATCAGTAAAAAATTTCCTGAAAATTCAGGTTTTTTTTAACAGTGTAGCACATATTGTTTAAAATGACGTGAAATGTTAGTTTTTCGATCATAACTTTTTTTCTAGTGAACAAATATCGTCATATGAGTACATGGTACCTAAGTTACACCATCTCCTATCGATTAAAAAAAAATCGTCCAAATCGGTTCAGTAGATCAGATGTTATGTGCGAACAAACAAACAAAAAAAAAGTATACGCTTTGAATTGAGAACCTCCTCCTTTTTTTAAGTCGGTTAAAAATAAGAAAGAAAAAATTGTTCGGTACTCCAGAGCCCAAATACGCTACCTCGAGGGGATTGACAAAACTATCGAAAAAGGTAACACATTCCGTTCTGCGCGACTGGCAGCGGTGAAATGTTTTCTTTTTGCTTTACTGAGTTTTTAAAAATATGGATAGATTCCAAACCAAATAAATTGTGGATTACCATAAAACCAACATTTGGAATTTTGTACCAAGTGAGTGTCCTTACTTTAAAAAATTCTTTTTTTACAATACGTTCCTTGCATTAGCGTCTGATTTATTAGCGATCAAATATGTTTTGAACATCTCGTTTTTAAATTTTAAAATATAATGAAATTTAGAAAATTCTAGTTGTCGATTAACAGAAATCGATGCTTCTTTTTTATATACTGCTGAAAACAATTAAAGGATATTGTAATTTGCATATAAAATAAAGGTCCAGGGGCGGGGGGGGGATTTATTTTTACAGGAAATGGGGAAGAGAGGAGTAGCAAATGCAATTTTTTTCTCACTTCTTAAACGTAAGCTAATTTTTGAGTTTGACGTCAGAAACGATGCTTTAGTGAATAAAATTTGGATTTGAGAGTGCTGAGAGGTTAAGCGAAAAGCGATGATTTACATGCAGTAAGCAATGTGTTTCGATGAGTGCGATAGCTCAACAAAGTCGTTTAACCAAATCAGAAGTTTGGACAGTTGTTGGCTATTTAGTGGGGGTCAAAACAAAAACCGAAGTAGCAAAAGCCACTAGAGTAATTTTGAGTGACACTAGAGTAATACTTTTGAGTGATACTACAGTGAGTCACCGAGCCACAATGCGTGATTTTCAGGAACTGGAGTTTATTTTAAAAGACTGAAAATGTAGGTTAACGACAAGGGAAAGGTCGTAATTCCTAATAATGATCGATAATTAACGTTAACGACTCAGAGATGCAGAAATATGGATGCCACTTTTCTTTAACAGCACTTTCATTCGGCTACTGACACCAAAATTTCGACTCAAACTCTCTGAAGTCGGCTCCATGCTGTAGGTGTGTAAGCTCATTGTCAATGAAACTGTCACGCCTAGTATTATGAGGTGATTCATGACCTCTCAGATTTTCTCCCAAAAATTACCAAATGTTTATTATCTTATTGAAAGACTAAATCCAGAATGTTTTGATCTAAAGTTGAGTTGTTTAATTTTTATGGATCCCTAAAGGTGAAGGTGCGGCATCAAAAATTAAGCGGATTTTCAAGACATGGAAGTTGCTGTGAGCCAAAACTCTTACCAGGAACTGTTTAACTTCAATATTCTTTTTGTATATAGAATATAGAAGGTTGAAACTTTACAAAATGAATGTTAAATTTGTGGTAAGTTGTTGCCGTAAGATCAGTGAAGGCCCTCAAAACAAGGCATTTTTGACGTTTTTTAGCGTTTTTGAGGTCCAAAAACAGCTTGTACATTTCAGTTGGCACGGCAAAAGTAGTTGAAAGACCAGTGTAAGCACTTTAAAATAATGTATATATAACCGAGGAAAGTTTAACGTGCTTTTAGTTGCGTAGGGCCGAAATAGAAAAAATGTCATAATTTACCGATATTCAAACGGTCATAACTTCCTCTGCCAACAACATATTCAAATATTTTTTTTGCCAATGTCATACTCTATTCCTTGTCTTAACAGAACAGTTGAGTCCTTTGAGGCGAAATGTGAAAATTTTTTTTACAAAAAATGTATTTTTTCTTGTGCATTTTTTGTAAAATGTTTTTTCACATTTCGCCTCAAAGGACTCAACTGTTCGGTAAGACAAAGAATAGAGTATGACATTGGCAAAAAAATATTTCAATATGTTGTTGGCAGAGGAAGTTATGACCGTTTGAATATCGGTAAATTATGACATTTTTCCTATTTCGGCCTTACGCAACTAAAAGCACGTTGAACTTTCCTCGGTTATTTATACATTATTTTAAAGTGCTTACACTGGTCTTTCAAACGACACTACTTTTGCCGTGCCAACTGAAATGTACAAGCTGTTTTTGGACCTCAAAAACGCTAAAAAACGTCAAAAATGCCATGTTTTGAGGGCCTTCACTGACCTTACGGCAACAACTTATCACAAATTTAACATTCGTTTTGTAAAGTTTCAACCTTCTATATTCCATATACAAAAAGAAAATTGGAGTTAAACAGTTCCTGGTAAGAGTTTTGGCTCACAGCAACTTCCATGTCTTGAAAATCCGCTTGATTTTTGATGCCGCACCTTCACCTTTAGGGATCCATAAAAACTAAACAACTCAACTTTAGAGCAAAACATTCTGGATTTGGTCTTTCAATAAGATAATAAACATTTGGTAATTTTTTGGAAAAAATCTGAGACGTCATGAATCACAGGCGTGACACTCTCACAGATTCTTGCTCTTAACAACAAAGCACTGTTGTGCCCCCAGGCAGTGGGAAATAGAGTCAGTGAATTAGCAGCAAAATTTCCCTGCATCGACGTAGTATTTATTTTTAGTGCTATGTTCCCTCCAGATTAAAATACGCCTATTATCAGTATGAACAGAAAAGGGGACACATCAGGGTATAGGATATTGCGCTATGCATTTTTTCACTAATTCAATACCCCCCCCCCCCCAACCCCCTACCTAAAATCAACTACTGACCTAAACCAATCAAAATAAAGCATTAAAGTTTTGTAATATTTTCGCTTTAGAAAGGCGATTCCATCTAGAATGAATGACTTCTTTGTGTGTGCTCAAAAAAAAAAAAAAAGTTAGTACAAATAAAGCTGTGTTCATGGAAGAATAGTTTTTTTTTTTTGATATCTTGGTAAACTAATTCAGATTATACAATATGAAGAAATAAAAAATAAAGAAAATTAACGTAAAAAAAATTACATATTCACAAAAAGGAAAGGAAATAAATTTGATAGTCTGTGATTTTGGAATAGCCAACAAGGTGCTGAAACGAAAAAAAAGTGTATGCCTTCATGAGCAAAGTTTGAGTGTAGCCAATTAAATCTTGATTTTGATTAAAAATGTCATGCTGTCAAATGATAAATTGCCTAGTCTCAGTTAAAATCAACAAGTACAGCAAAATAAATGTAATATTTACAGTTAGGAGAAAGCAAGTTTAGGGCAAAACAACATCGAAATTTTCTACATTGATGCATTATATATTTTTTAAGTCCTTGCTTATAATATGGTCAAAAGTTTCAACTTGAAAGCAATTCAAGATTATTATGATGTTAATAAGCTAATAATTTTCAATAAGGCCTGTATTCGGATTTATAGTGCTTCATTAAAGTTTCAAATGAGAATGACTAAATGTAGTCGACTTAGGTTCTATAAGAATCTCTATAATTGTTCATCTGATACAGTTTAAACATCCTACTACTCTTGAAAACAGCTTCACTTTTTTTATAATTTATTTAATGCTTGAAACATATTTAAATGCTACTTTTTTAAGCATCAAAAGTTTCTAGATCATTTCATAAGCATTTATGCATCTCAGTTTGTAAATAATTTCAACAATACTTTAGTTTCAGTAATTATTTTCACTTTAGATTGCTCACGTTCGATTAAAGTACATTTTTGTGAATAATTTTTATTATAATATCACTAGAATGTCATCTGTGCTACAACTTTTCAACTTCTTCGTTTTTTTGCAGGAACGAAAGCATGTAAGTGAAATCACCTCCACCATGTTGGTGAGCGAGAATTATTACCACAACAGATGGAGGCCCGATGATGTAGATTCAAGAAACACGGCCCGTGAAGATGCATTAGAATGCCCATTCGGCTACGATTACGACAAAGGCTACCAGCAAGACCTCACAGACGTGAACGATCTCAATTTAATCAAGAGAAACGGAAAATTCCACTCATATCTTTAGGTGAAACACTGCGTTTCACAAACTGAAAACTGTTCTCAGTAAAGCAGAACCTGCTCAAATACCGTCATTTGAAAAGCAAACAAGCAATAACACATTTAAAATAAATCTGCACTGCTGATGATGAAAATTATACAAAAGGCAATTTATTTAAACTGATGATACAAAATTTAATCATGGCATTCTTAAGAAAGGTGAACAAGTAGAAGTTGAATTAAAAAGTTGTTACATTTTATGTGAAGTTCCTGAAATTTGTATTATAAATAA
The DNA here is from genome assembly GCA_038373865.1 of Uloborus plumipes. Taxonomy (NCBI): domain Eukaryota; kingdom Metazoa; phylum Arthropoda; class Arachnida; order Araneae; family Uloboridae; genus Uloborus; species Uloborus plumipes. The sequence goes on from JAXGGA010006040.1 coordinate 58,799, forward strand.
AACTGTCATTTTATGGATTCTGTGAATATGTTTTACAGAATAAAGACATTTTGAATTTAAAGTTTTGTAGTTTTGTGTCTTTTTAAAATTTTGTATATGTACGGCTCATTGCAAAAAGTGTATTATCTCCCTTTAAATGGTTTTACAATGGCTTATTATATAAAGCCTTTAAACATTTTTACTTAACAAAAATATTACATGCGTTCAACTAATATTTGTGATTAGATAATTATGTTTGGCAAGTTGCTTCACTTTTATACTAAAATATATAAATACATGTAATATACCATTTAGAAAAAACAACAGGCATCTTAAAAAATAGGAGACACATCACTTTTACAATGAATGACACATACAATGACATAAAATTATTAGAAGCAAATTAAAAAAAAATATATATATATATATATATCCTTAAGCCTTGGAATTATTTCCTTTTCTGCAACAGTATCTGTTTGGAACTTTAAGAAAATTTCAGCAATTAGCCATATTTACATTTTCTGAGCCATGTTTCATAATTTACATACAAGGAAACAAATATTATAAGGACATGTTAGCAGACATCTGAATGATTTCCCAACTTTGTAGGATACTCCTAAATCTTCTTTGAGGTATTGGGACTAACGGTGGCGTATCCAGGATTTTTCAAAGGGGGAGGTTCGATCTTCCGATGATTTTTATACATATAGTAGAAGAATAAAATGCGTAAACATTTTTAAATCAGAAAATTTTACATTGAAACTTCATATTTATACAATATGTGAGTGATTCCATACCAACTCACCGAATGGGGGTCACACGACTCACTCGAATTTTCTTTTAATTTGGCACACATGTTGATCATATAGAGGCATGGAAAAGTTCAAATTGTTAGGTTCCTGCTCCACTTATTTTCTGAGATACATGCCCTCAAAGTTTGTCCGCCACGTCAAAATACTAAAAAAGTGATGTTATTTAATCATTTTAAAAAAAAAATCGTACTCATGCAAAATAAAAGTGTTAGATATCTATGGAAACTAGTTACTCCAGGCATTCAGAAAAAAAATACTAGAATGTTGCTAAGTTACAGGGCTCTTTGAAGTTGTAATCACAAAAACTCGATTTTGCCGATTTTGCTAAAATTGAGGAATTTATTCCAAAAAAAGGAAGACATAACCAAAGGTTTACTCACTTTCTGGTAGTGTACAGATGTTTACTATAAATGGTTACGCAATGCATAACTTGGATTTCTCACTCCTTCTTGGAAATATTTAAGATTAAAGATAAGCCATAAGGCAAAAACATGCGTTTTTGGCCACCTTGGCAGCCATTTTTCTCATAAAGGGGGAGCAGTAGAAACTTTAATTTTTTTTTTAAACAAGCCACTGATATGTTAGCTATTCACAGGAAAAGAGTTTACTTTTGGTTATTTCTTCCATTAAGAGATATCCTGCTGACAGTATATGCATGTTTTTCGCGACGACCATATGCTTTTGTTCCCCCTCTCATGGACTTAAAATTAATTAAACCAAAAAATAACGATATATTTATTAATAGCTGTATTATCTACCCAATATGTCATGAAATTTAATTTATTAAATCATTGAACAATAAATTAGATAATTGATGAAAACAAGAAATAGTATTTCTCTGATGCCTGAGCATTATGCATTCATAATTATAAAGCACTAAATACTTTCTTGAGAAATTAATTAACATAAAGGAGCTCTAAATATTTATATTATAAGCAATACCCAATCTTGTGATTGGGATATTCCTGTTTTTAATTGCAGAATTTCTTGAATATCACATGAATATCAGGAAAAGAAATGAGGTCTTTTCGTTTGATGTAGGATATTTTATGACAAATTTCATTTGATGGGCTACTAACTGAGCATGGTGATAAAGAGCTATTAATTTCAGCATCGAATTCCATTTTACCTTATTAACAGTTAAATATTTACAAAATAATTAAATAAATAATTTAATATAAAGCCATGCTTGAAGAATTAAAATTAGTGCAACTAATTTATTCCCATACTGATCTTTACAAAACTGACATGTGTTGAGCACTGATAAGAACTGACAAGAATAAGTTTACTCACTAAAATACTAGTTCACAGATACTATAAAGCATACATTCTATTTTCTACAAAATAATACTGCAACAAAGAACAAGGGTATAAAGGGGTAAGTACTAAAGAATTTCTTGAAAAATCAATTAAAATAAAGGAGCTTCGAATATTTATCTCATAAGCAATACCCAATCTTGTGATTGGGATGTTCCTGATTGATGGCTATAAACAGGAGGATACCCTTGTTCTTTGTTGCAGTATTATTTTGTAGAAAATAGAATGTATGCTTTATAGTATCTGTGAACTAGTATTTTAGTGAGTAAACTTATTCTTGTCAGTTCTTATCAGTGCTCAACACATGTCAATTTTGTAAAGATCAGTATGGGAATAAATTAGTTGCACTAATTTTAATTCTTCAAGCATGGCTTTATATTAAATTATTTATTTAATTATTTTGTAAATATTTAACTGTTAATAAGGTAAAATGGAATTCGATGCTGAAATTAATAGCTCTTTATCACCATGCTCAGTTAGTAGCCCATCAAATGAAATTTGTCATAAAATATCCTACATCAAACGAAAAGACCTCATTTCTTTTCCTGATATTCATGTGATATTCAAGAAATTCTGCAATTAAAAACAGGAATATCCCAATCACAAGATTGGGTATTGCTTATAATATAAATATTTAGAGCTCCTTTATGTTAATTAATTTCTCAAGAAAGTATTTAGTGCTTTATAATTATGAATGCATAATGCTCAGGCATCAGAGAAATACTATTTCTTGTTTTCATCAATTATCTAATTTATTGTTCAATGATTTAATAAATTAAATTTCATGACATATTGGGTAGATAATACAGCTATTAATAAATATATCGTTATTTTTTGGTTTAATTAATTTTAAGTCCATGAGAGGGGGAACAAAAGCATATGGTCGTCGCGAAAAACATGCATATACTGTCAGCAGGATATCTCTTAATGGAAGAAATAACCAAAAGTAAACTCTTTTCCTGTGAATAGCTAACATATCAGTGGCTTGTTTAAAAAAAAATTAAAGTTTCTACTGCTCCCCCTTTATGAGAAAAATGGCTGCCAAGATGGCCAAAAACGCATGTTTTTGCCTTATGGCTTATCTTTAAGCTTAAATATTTCCAAGAAGGAGTGAGAAATCCAAGTTATGCATTGTGTAACCATTTATAGTAAACATCTGTACACTACCAGAAAGTGAGTAAACCTTTGGTTATGTCTTCCTTTTTTTGGAATAAATTCCTCAATTTTAGCAAAATCGGCAAAATCGAGTTTTTGTGATTACAACTTCAAAGAGCCCTGTAACTTAGCAATTTTCATTATGAACATTCTAGTATTTTTTTTCTGAATGCCTGGAGTAACTAGTTTCCATAGATATCTAACACTTTTATTTTGCATGAGTACGATTTTTTATAAAAAATGATTAAATAACATCACTTTTTTAGTATTTTGACGTGGCGGACAAACTTTGAGGGCATGTATCTCAGAAAATAAGTGGAGCAGGAACCTAACAATTTGGACTTTTCCATGCCTCTATATGATCAACATGTGTGCCAAATTAAAAGAAAATCCGAGTTGGTCGTGCGACCAACTTTTCTTTTTTCTGGTGAGTTGGTATGGAATCACTCATATATATATATATATATATACTATATATATATATATATATATATATATATATATATATATTATATATATATATATATATATATATATATATATATATAATATATAATATATATATATATATATATATATATATTGTCTGCAAGATTTTTTCTGGGAAATGTGGAAAAAAGAGTGATGATCATTTTTTTTTTTGGTCAACCCCAAAACCCTCCCTAAGACGAAAGGTTCTGTGAAAAGATTTAGAGTACATCCGTGAATTCATAATTAGGATGAGTAATGATGGGTGCACAAATTTGCCCCGAGGAGAAGGTATTCCTTTCAACTACTGATTTTCATTGTAATTACATTGAAAAAATATTGGATATATTTTTCGCAATTTCTTGAAACTATTGAAAAAAAAACAATTAAAATTGCAGGCCTTAACTTCGAATATAGTCATAATAATAATAATAAGAAGAAGAAGAAGAAGAAAAAGAAGAATAACAGTAATTCTAATAATAATGAGCAATATAGTTTTATTTTATTTCCAGGAAACTTTTTTCATACGCATAGAAAATAAAAATTGAACTATCGTGCATCCTAGTGTCACAAAAAAGAAAATCCAATTTCATTTCAAATAAGCATCATAACAAGTTAAGCACTAAGACATTTAAGAAAATAGATGTACATAAATCGTTACGACATAATGTTCAAGCAACACTAAAATCTTCCTTCATTATAACAAATGCATTGATGGACAAAATTATCAACTCTACCACTTGATTTTGTTTAAATCATAATATACCTCAGTTTAACTTTACGAAAATATAAATTAATTATTGGAAATATAATTCTAATTCAGTATAACTCATAAATTATTTAAAAATTTAGTTATAACTAAAAAATGTGTAAATTATAAATGTTTTATCCTTTCGCGAAATTTGGACAAAAGTGTAGTCTTAAAGGTAAAAAATTCTGGACTAATGTGGTCATTACTAAAGGTTGTGTTATGTCTTAAAATGTAGGATAAAACATTAAAGTACACTGTAATGTTAAATAATACATTAAAGTACACAGCTAGACAAAATCATAGACTCAAACAATTTTACTTAGTTTTATTTTAAATTAGCAGTTTATTGTCATTCTGTTAAAGTATAGATAAATAACAGACAAAATAGTTCCATATTTAACATAACTTATAAGTGTAGTAAAACAATTAATGTAATTTAAAAAACGGGCAAACTTATCTTTTCTAGTCTATTTTCCCCTTAACGTACAAGAAATACGAAAAAAGCATAAAAAGTGGCTCCATACATCGTATAAATATCGCAAAGTTCAGACAAAAGTCAAAAATAAGAAAAATAATTGAAGAAAAAAAAGGAAATCTTAAGTGTTGGAAAGTAAGGTTTTGAGATGGGGAAAATGTTTGCTTGTCAGCCATTCTGTCTCCCCATAATAGCTTTTGAGTGAATAGTCCGATGCGAGAAAACTTTTGTTTTGCTCGAAAGATTTCAGCGAGGACACCTCATTTCTACATATAACATTTTGATTTGAAGAACTTTTAATAATAATAAAAAAAGAAAACATTAGCGTTTTGGAGAAATTTAAAACCAATATAGATACCGAAGTTAAAGACGGATTTTCTCCAAACTTTGGTGGAAAAAACTCTTGGTGAACAATATGTGTAGAAAAGATATTTTTAATTTAGTTGCTATAAAAGGCTGTTTTTTGAGCATTTTACAAAAGTTTGACATCAACAACACGAAAACTCATTTTTTTTAATTTGTGCAAATTTAAAATATACTCTCAATATCTAGTTTCAAGAGCCTAAAAAAGACTTATCTATAAAAATCGAAATATCCTAACACTGACGCAAGTCAGATATATTGAAAATGAAATGAATGTATAGCGCAACTTCGAAGTATTTTAGAGCCTTCGACTCTTACTGTATCTCCACAGCCATGGCAGTAAAGCAAGCTTTAAAAGCAAATTTTCACTCCTACTCCTCGACTCTGAATCTGACTCCTCAACCATTGTAGAAAAGCAGGCTTAGGAAACAAATGACCGAATCCTGTTTTAGAATTTTAGATCTTTCCTGCTCCCGACACCGACTCCTTTACCTCAAAATCAGTCCAACTCTAAGACCACAGCTCAGGTTTCTACCGTGAAATAGAGAAGGTTGAGATGATTTATTTTAATTTTAAATTTTAATTATCAATTTTATGTTCTGCAACGGGAATCAAAAAGAAATTCGCAGTTCTTTTTTTTTAACACAAAGAGAAAGCTTCGCTGCCGATTTTTTCTGAAAAAAATTGCTTATTTAGGAAGGCATTTTGTTATTTATCTATTTATGTTTTAAAGTACATATAATTATTTTTTTAGTTGTTGGCACAGGATTAAAAATAAAATCCGAGGTGCTTTATTTTTACCCAAAAGGAAGAGGTATGAAGGAATTTATTAATTTTTTTTATATTTGTTTTTGATAAAATGTAGTTATTTTGATGTGCTTTCTATTTTATTTTATCACTAGTAAAAATACCCGGCGTTGCATGGGTCAGTAATAATTTATATAAACAATTTATACTCACCTTTTGTTTTTTTTCCTGAACTGAAAGAACTCAAAACACACCACTTGGATGATTTTTAAAATGTCACCAAATTTGCGGTAACTGTTTTGGGATACCTAGAATAATTTTGCTCCCCTCCCTACTTTATGAAAATACAGTAAGTATTATTATGTCACTAATTTTTGTCTCAGAGAAATAGTCATCAAATGCTGATATACTATTGCCGACCATAAAATGACGTTAAAAGTTTTTGTCCTCAATGATTTCGAAATTAATAGGGAACATTTGATGATTATTTGTACAAAAACGCAAACTAATGGTAATGTAGCCTTGTTTTAGGGTTTGATTAATTTAGTATGCGGATTACCTTACGTTTTGACATAATTTTAAAAAGGTTTTTATGAGATACATACGGAATCGACCAACAAAAGAAAAAAAAACTGAACTTTTCAAATGTGGGAGTATTATTTCGATGATTAAGATTTTGCCGCAGTCGATAAATATCAGATAATGATCGTTTTATTTTGGTTACGTAGTGTAAGAAGTAAAGTATTATTGCGTAGTCTTTGGCAGGAAAACTGGCGTCAGTTGAAAAAAATCGCCGAGCATCTCAGTTATTAAAATCTTGCATTTAGCATTTAGTACCCCATAGACCCCCGTACCTTCCAGTTTGCTTAGATTAACCGGTTATTAAAATCTGGCAACAAACTTGGCAAAATTCCTGTTCAATTGGATACTAAGTAACTGCTCAATTATAAATATCCCCAGAAAGTGCCAAAACAACGCAAACAAATTTAAGAAATGCCGAAAAGTTGTATTTAAAGCTCCATCCAAGTGGAAAATAATGAACCTAATTCATTTATTAGTTGCCAATCTCATCTAGGGATTAAGTTACCGATGTTCTAAAACATATTTACAAAACTCGCGAAAATAATTGATGCAGTGAACATTCTACTAATAAAAGAATACAATTTATACAACAAAATAATATTTCCACGTTTCAAAGCACAATAAAAAACACATTGCTTAAGGATACATATTCTACTTACAACTAAGACTACAAAATGTTTTAAATACAAATCATGGTTAGCGAACGGGCGCACGAGCGTTTTGTCTATGTAAAAGCCTGGATATTAACCATGAAGCTGAAAATTTCTTTTTGATTTGACTTGAGAATAGCCTTGAAAATTTAATGCGAAAAGCGGAAATGATACACGCAATTCTAGCTATCGACAGGGAGTTGAGATGATGCACTAAATATTGAATTAGTTTGTTGGAAGCCTTCGCGGATTTCTGCGAAAAATGTACCTTAAATTGGAATGAACAAAGTGCTACCAATCGAACTTTTTCGAATATCGTTATAAATTATAGCCTATGTCTATGTGTTATTCTGATGTATAAGCTACATTATCGTAAAAGTTTCATTAAAATCTATTCAGTAGTTTTTGCGTGAAAGAGGAACAAACATACATCCATACATCCATCCATCCATCCAAACGTTCGCATATATAATAGTACTAGCAAAAATACCCGGCGTTGCCTGGTCAGTAATAATATTGAGAAACAATTTATACTCGAGTTTTTTTTTTTTTTCCTGAACTGAAAGAACTCAAAACACACCGCTTTGACGATTTAAAATGTTGCCAAATTTTGCGGTAACTGTTTTGGGATACCTAGGATAATTTTGCTCCCCTCCCTACTTTATGAAAATACATTATTTGTAGCAAAAATTCCCGGCGTTGCCTGGGTCAATAATAATATTGAGAAACAATTTATACTCACATTTGGTTACTTTTTTTGTTGAACTTCAACATTGTCGTTCTGATTGTAAACAATAGTTGTCTTCACTTCACTCTTCTTCTCGCCTGACGGCTTCGCTTCTTCCTTGCTTCAGTCCTGGAGAGGAGAGACTGTACATGTTTGGGTAAATCGTTAAGCGGCGCAACAGCGTCGAATGTGGTATAACTCAAGGTACTAGGAAAAAAAGTTGGCAGTTGGCAGCACGTTTTCCTTTTTTTTTCCCTGTTGGAGTCTCCTCGTGCCATGATGTGCGTTCGTGGGTGCGAGAGAAAATTTTGGAGAGTTGAAAACAGCAGAAGAAAAAGATGGAAGGCAAAAGTCCACGATGAAAAATAAAATGTGGTAATTATAGAATAATCAAGCATAGCCCAGAATTATACTGCAATATTCCATTTTTGTGATTTTAAAAACTGATGGAGCTGGATGATGGAATCTGAGTTTTCATAGGCCATGCTGGCCTGGTGAACTTTAATTGAAGCATCCATGTTGTGAAAACATATTTTAGAACTGAAAATCAAGTGATCAAAATGAGTAATGAAAATATACTACTTCAAATAGTGTATTAGTACATTGCGGGATGAGAAGATAGGGCATGTATAAATAAGTACCTGGGGACCGAGCCCACTCGGTTAAAAAAAAAAGAGGTTTGTAAACTCGTGTTTTTTTCTAAAATGCGAAGTATTTATTTAGATCAACTTGAAAAGCATTTTTAAGCCTTTGGTTGCAATTACGCATTTAAAACAGCCGAAATTTGTTTTAAAAAACACAACCTTATTTAATCCATGCTCACCGTAAAATCACACCCAATTTCATTTCATTTGGCACCGAAGGCGCGGGAGGGGTTGATGAGAATGGATGCAGAGTCCCTGTTCTCCAGTACGCATTTGGTTCCAGTTAGTTTTGACTTTCACTTCATTTCACACTCCAAGGTTCCCCCCCGTTCATACCACAACTCGTGGTTTAACCGGGATGGGGCTCTGAAGAGCGCTCTGTTCATTTTTGAACCAGGCCCAAAGGCCGAGCAAACCCTTTGCCCAGCATCCCACCAGAGGTATCGTTTCACTTGGAGAATTTTACGACCACGAACAATTTTAACGTCCCCCAGCCACCATTAATGAAGACGGTGGATCTTCGATCGACTGGGCTTCCTCTATATGATGGGCCCGGGACCCTCCGGTTCCGAGTCCGACGACTTACCGATCGGACTATCGCGGCCCACACCCAATTCTAACTTTATTTTGATCGATTTCTTTTAAATTTAAAAAACAATGATAATTCTAACGTGTTGCAAAAACTCGTTTGCCAAATACCATAAAAATTTTAATTTGCGCTGATGTGATTAAATATGAAATCCAATTGTTATAACAAAACGTGGTCGCCACGGAAACAGTAACAATAAAGTAATCAGAAAGAAAATGGCGAAATAAAAGCTTCTCAAACTTTAAATGAAGGCACAAAAAACGGGGTTTTTTGTGAAAACTGGCGTTTTTACAGAAAAAACGCCGACGTAGATGAACTCAGAAACCAAAACTCCATCTAAATACCAAGTTTTATCGAAATCGTTAGAGCCGTTTTCGAGATCCGAAATACACTGCTCGACATTGAAAATGCAACACCAAGAAGGAGTGGTCAGAAATTCATGCAAATTTTACCGTAGACGCACGTCACTGAGTTATGCAAATGATATGAAATGCGCAGCTCTCCGACGCACGTGAAGTAAGATATAAGAGAATGAAGTTGAAAAGTGGGCTATGTTCATGTTGGTTTTTCTGACAGACTAATTATCGGAGAAATTTGGTTTTTGTCTCGAAGGATACGTGTGATAGGAGGAAATGCCACGCCGTCCTCAACGAAGACACTTCCAGCATATAGACGACTTTACAAGGGGTATGGTGATCGGACTGAGAAGGGGAGGTTGGTCCATACGTCAAATTGCAGCTGATACCCACATGGATGCAAGCACTGTGCATCGGCTTTGTCGGAGATGGTTGGAAAGAGGAAATGTAGCCACATTGAGGGGTGCAGGTGCAGCCAGAGTGAAATCAGACCGCTTGGATCGACGGATTCACCGACAAGCTGTGGCGGACCCGCAAGTCACTTGTACGTCGATTCTGCAGCACGTGCAAGGTACCCTGGATGTTCCTGTGTCGACCAGAACCATTTCCCGTCGACTGGTTGCACGTGGCCTGCAATCACGGCGCCCGCTAAGAAGACTGCCATTGACCTCACAGCACAGACTCCAACGTTTGGAATGGTGCCGGACCAGAGCGACGTGGATGGCAGGATGGCAAACCGTAGTGTTCTCAGATGAATCCCGCTTCTGTTTGTCCAGCGATAGTCATCGCATACGTGTGTGGCGTCGACGTGGAGAAAGATCGAATCCGGCAGTAACTGTGGAACGCCCCACAGCGCGACAACGTGGCATAATGGTTTGGGGCGCTATTGCATACAATTCCGTATCACCTCTAGTTCGTATTCGGGGCACTATGACGGCCCAACGATATGTAGATAATGTACTGCGGCCGGTGGCAATCCCCTACCTTCAGGGTCTGCCAAATGCAATTTTTCAACAGGATAACGCCCGGCCTCACAGTGCTCGAATCAGCCAACATGCTCTACGAGGTGTACAGATGCTTTCCTGGCCACCATACTCTCCTGACTTGTCACCAATCGAACATGTGTGGGACGTGATTGGACGCCGTTTGCAGAACCTGTCACTGCCTCGTTCAGAGGACGAACTGTGGCAAATGGTTGAAAGGGAATGGAGTGCCATCCCTCAGGACACCATCCGCAGGCTTATTGACTCCATGCCTAGACGTGTTTCTTCGTGCATCGCTGTCCGCGGTGGTCCTACTTCTTACTGAGCCGACGCCGTCCTCGCTCTAAATTTTGCTTATTTATTTTGAAATAAATATCACTTATTGTTCCATGCTGTCTCTGTCTTCTTACCAAATTTCATCAATTTCTGACCACTCCTTCTTGGTGTTGCATTTTCAATGTCGAGCAGTGTATATACACTGCTCGACATTGAAAATGCAACACCAAGAAGGAGTGGTCAGAAATTCATGCAAATTTTACCGTAGACGCACGTCACTGAGTTATGCAAATGATATGAAATGCGCAGCTCTCCGACGCACGTGAAGTAAGATACAAGAGAATGAAGTTGAAAAGTGGGCTATGTTCAAGTTGGTTTTTCTGCCAGACTAATTATCGGAGAAATTTGGATTTTGTCTCGAAGGATACGTGTGATAGGAGGAAATGCCACGCCGTCCTCAACGAAGACACTTCCAGCATATAGACGACTTTACAAGGGGTATGGTGATCGGACTGAGAAGGGGAGGTTGGTCCATACGTCAAATTGCAGCTGATACCCACATGGATGCAAGCACTGTGCATCGGCTGTGGTGGAGATGGTTGGAAAGAGGAAATGTAGCCACATTGAGGGGTGCAGGTGCAGCCAGAGTGACGTCAGACCGCTTGGATTGACGGATTCACCGACAAGCTGTGGCGGACCCGCAAGTCACTTGTACGTCGATTCTGCAGCACGTGCAAGGTACCCTGGATGTTCCTGTGTCGACCAGAACTATTTCCCGTCGACTGGTTGCACGTGGCCTGCAATCACGGCGCCCGCTAAGAAGACTGCCATTGACCTCACAGCACAGACTCCAACGTTTGGAATGGTGCCGGACCAGAGCGACGTGGATGGCAGAATGGCAAACCGTAGTGTTCTCAGATGAATCCCGCTTCTGCTTGTCCAGCGATAGTCATCGCATACGTGTGTGGCGTCGACGTGGAGAAAGATCGAATCCGGCAGCAACTGTGGAACGCCCCACAGCGCGACAACGTGGCATAATGGTTTGGGGCGCTATTGCATACAATTCCGTATCACCTTTAGTTCGTATTCGGGGCACTATGACGGCCCAACGGTGTGTAGATAATGTACTGCGGCCGGTGGCAATCCCCTACCTTCAGGGTCTGCCAAATGCAATTTTTCAATAGGATAACGCCCGGCCTCACAGTGCTCGAATCAGCCAACATGCTCTACGAGGTGTACAGATGCTTTCCTGGCCACCATACTCTCCTGACTTGTCACCAATCGAACATGTGTGGGACGTGATTGGACGCCGTTTGCAGAACCTGTCACTGCCTCGTTCAGAGGACGAACTGTGGCAAATGGTTGAAAGGGAATGGAGTGCCATCCCTCAGGACACCATCCGCAGGCTTACTGACTCCATGCCTAGACGTGTTTCTTCGTGCATCGCTGTCCGCGGTGGTCCTACTTCTTACTGAGCCGACGCCGTCCTCGCTCTAAATTTTGCTTATTTATTTTGATATAAATATCACTTATTGTTCCATGCTGTCTCTGTCTTCTTACCAAATTTCATCAATTTCTGACCACTCCTTCTTGGTGTTGCATTTTCAATGTCGAGCAGTGTATATATATACAAGAATTGCTCGTTTAAAGATATTAGATGAGATGAAAAATTATGACTTACCGAAGATTGTTTATTCAGACATTTTGAAGACGGTTACATGTTACACACTGGAATAAATAGAATTTGCAGATGAGCTCATCGTTATATTCAGGCATGAAAGTTTTCCGCTTTAACGCGGAAATCCGCTTTTTCGAAAGCGCTCAGCACTGTTTCTGAGATCGATGCAAATCCGTCGAGAACTCGTGACAGGAAATAGGGGGGGGGGCTAAATACCCCACCGATCTCTCTAGCTCTTGCATCGCCCTACGCACCTACCTTTTCGCGATAAGCGCGATTCAGATTGCGAGCGATGCGAACTTTTCACCGCGAAACCTGTTTTCGGAATTCGTTCCCATGACAACGCGACGTATATTCGCCTGCCGTCAGCGTCCTAGCATGCTAGATATCGTCGCGTGCGAAAGGCGAACGAAATTTGGCAACGAGAGCGACAGCCAGTCAGAGGGAAGGCGCCATCTTTGCTCTGTTTTGACCGCGTGGACATCCGATTTCATTGGCTTCCGCGAGATGCGCGCGCTTTATCTTTAGTGGGTGAATACCATCACGTGACTTTCGCCCGCATCTAGTATAGTATAAATGATCGGAATTTTTCACCTGCGAGCGAAAAACGCTTCGTTCGTTCGCGTCACTCGCAATCTGAATCGCGAGCGAAGCGAATGAATTTTCTGTGCTTTGCATTAGCACCTGGAAGGGGGGGAGGGCAGTCTTTATTAATGGCTGGAATGGAACATATTCCAGCTTTACAAAGCAAAAGCAAAATAAAGAGGGGGGGGCTGAATGAAGTGAGGATTGGGTTGAGCTTCCTGCCCATTTGATTTTTATCCTAGCTAGTAGACAGGATTGTTTTCAGATTGGCTCCTAACGCTTTTTTCTGGGTTTCTTACTGGTGAAGCTTTACTTGAAAGGTGTTTTTGTTTTTTTTTTACACACTGGGAACCACTAATTTATCAGTTATTTTCATACCAATTATTTTTTATTTTGATAAATTCTCTAAAATATCATTTGTCATGTCTGTGATTATCCAGTGGTAGATCTTCAAAATTGCTTGATATTTTTATAAATGATTTTCTTCCAACTACATAAATGAAACTGTCATATGAAAACTGAGTGTATTTTATGAATTTACAATATTCAAAATTCTGAACAAAGTTATTTTTCTTTACATAAATTGGTAATTATGAAAATAATTGATTTGGAAAACCCTTGACTTAGTGCAAAATAAATATTTCTAGAAATGAAAGTAAGATTTTGTTTTTGGTTATGTACTTTTATATGTGTATATGAAACATTTTTAATGCATTTGGTAATGTCTGCAAGCTTATCTTACATGGTATATGTGTTCGGTGGCGTTAATTTAGCTCCCGCGAAAAGTTCAGCTTTTTTTGTCAACTGGCACTTTCATGCCTGTACCTACCTCATCTACCTCATCGAAAAAATACTTTAATTGACCGAGAGTTCAGAGCATGGATTTCAGATTTAGAGTTCGCGCATTGCTGAATGTTCGCATCTCGCGATGATTCACATATCAAAGTTCACCAAGCCAGGATGGCTTATGAAAACTGGGATCCATTGATTCGCAGGCACTGTTGGATTGGAATTAAATACACGATCCAGGTTGAGCGATAAGTTGCAAAAATTTGGAATTCGAGTCAATTCGGCAACAT
>JAXGGA010006041.1:0-73014 GCA_038373865.1 Uloborus plumipes
ATAAAGTTATCGAGTGAAAGTAAAGATTTTAACTGTGCAATTTATGTCACTCCTATAAAGGAAAAAAATCGACACTGAGTTCTGGAGAGGGCTTGTTTTCTATTCCAAATCAATAGAAAATATCTTGCTAAATTTCAAGTTAGAGTATAAAACATCGTTGGAAGAGTGAGAAAAAAATAATCTTTCAACAATAATTTTTAATACCATTTTTAACATGATCAATTTTACGTTTATCTTACAATGCGTCACTGAAGAATATGAATTAGTTCTTTGAATCTCAAGGCTTTGGAACATGTTAGTTCTTGTACTGTAGTCAATGCACAATCTGTTATTTCTGTGATTTCTTATGCTTATATTACATGTAGTGTACGTAAAGTCTATCTCTGAATGATCTATTTCAAAGTCGACTATCTGGAGAGAAGAGACCAGTTGCATCTGGTCAGGGACCTCCAGACGACTGCATGAAAAAAATCCTAGATTATTTTTCCTAAAATTATTAAGTGAAAACAGAAGGATATTAACAATGCAATTTCTGTCACTCCATTAAAAAAAAAAAAAAAAAAAAGACTCGCCGTTCAGGCGGGAGCTTGCTTTCTATTAGAAATTGCAATTAAAGATCTTACTAAATTTCAAGCAAAAGTATAAAACATTGTTGGAAGAAGGGAAAAAAATGTTCTTTCAACAATAATTTTCTAATAAAGCTTCCCTAAAGAATATTAATTAATTCTTTGAAGGCTTTTGCACATATTAGTATTATATATTAAAAAGTGCATGATAAATACTTACCTTGTACTGCAGACAATGCACAGCCTGTAATTTTTGTGATTTCTTATGCTTAAATTGCATAAAGTATACGTGAAATATATCTCTGAATGATCCAATAGCTGATTATCTGGAGAGAAGAGACCAGTGACATCTGGTTAGGGATCTCCAGACGACTGCACAAAAAAAGATTATTTTTGATAAAATTATTAAATAAAGTGTTAATTTTGAAATTTCTGTCACTCCATTAACCCTTAGTTTGGCACATATCAAAAATTTAAAAATTTTGACAAAAAATTTTTATTTTAGTTTTTTTGGGGTAAAATGCATAAATCTTTTATAGTTAAAAAAATTTCATGGGGAAAAAATGAAAAAAAAATCGGTTTATAAATTGTGTATCCTGTAGGATACACTGCCAAAGTGGCAAATAAGAATACATAAAACGTGGCTCACTCAATCACAATATCAACTAATTTGGCACTATTGCAGATTTTATAAACAATAAAAATAATAAGCAAATAATAAAAAAATGAAAGAGAACATACCTGTAATCGACGTGACGCCATGTTTTGGTAGAACACACTGTAACACCTACGAACTTAATACTGAACGCGTTGCTTTGTAAATAGCCACAGTAAAGACAGATGTTGAAAAAGAAGGTTCGAATAATGCTATAGGTTAAAAGCCAGCCCTCTAGAGGGCGCTTAATTCAAATTAAAAAATGTAGAAAGTGATGCATCCTGTAGGATACATTGCCAAACTAAGGGTTAAAACAAAAAAAAAAATAACAGTGCTCTGGCGGGAGCTTGTTTTCTATTCCAAATTGCTCAAAAACTTCTTAATTTCAAGCAAAAGTATAAACATTGTTGGAAGGTTGAGAAAAAAATCCTCTTTCAACAATAATTTTTAATACCATTTTTAACATTATTATCAATTTCACGTTTATCTTAATAATGCTTCTCTGAAGAATATGAAGTAGTTCTTTGAATTTCCAGGCTTTTGCACACGTTAGTTCTTGTACTATAGTCAATGCACAATCTGTTATTTCTGTGATTTCTTATGCTCATATTACATGTAGTGTACGTAAAATCTATCTCTGAATGACCAATTTCAAAGTCGACTATCTGGAGAGAAGAGACCAGTTGCATCTGGTCAGAGACCTCCAGACGACTGCATGAAAAAAATCCTAGATTATTAAGTGAAAACAGAAGGGTATTAACAATGCAACTTCTGTTTTCTGTTAAAAAAAAACTCTTCGTTCTGGCGGGAGCTTGCTTTCTATTAGAATATTGCTATTAAAGATCTTGCTAAATTTCAAGCAAAAGTATAAAACATTGTTGGAAGAAGGGAAAAAAATATTCTTTCAACAATAATTTTTAATACCATTTTTAACATGATTATAAATTTCATTTTTATCTTATAAAGCTTACCTAAAGAGTATTAATAAGTTCTTTGAAACTCAAGGCTTTTTCACATATTAGTTTGCAAGTGTATGATAAATACTTATCTTGTATTGCAGTCAATGCACAACCTGTAATGTCTGTGATTTCTTATGCTTAAATGGCATGCAGTGAGAGTAAAATATCTCTGAATGATACAATTGCCGACTATCTGGGGAGAAGAGACCAGTTGCATCTGATTAGGGACCTCCAGACGACTGCACAATAAAAAAAAATTTCATTAAATTATTTAATAATAAGAAAGGTGTTAATTATGCAATTTCTGTTACCTTATTAAAAGAAGAAAAAATAAATTTCTGATCTGGCGGGAGCTGGCCTTCTATACCGAACTGTTCAAAAACTTCCTCCTAAATTTCAAGCAAAAGTATAAAACATTGTTGGAAGGGTGAGGAAAAAAAATCCTCTTGGAAAAAAAATCCTCTTTCAACAATAATTTTTAATACGCTTTTTAACATTATTATCAATTTCACGTTTATCTTACAATGCTTCACTGAAGAATATGAATTAGTTCTTTGAATCTCAAGGCTTTTGCACATGTTACTTATTGTACTATAGTCAATGCACAATCTGTTATTTCTGTGATTTCTTATGCTTATATTACATGTAGTGTACGTAAAATCTATCTCTGAATGATCTATTTCAAAGTCGACTATTTGGAGAGAAGAGACCAGTTGCATCTGGTCAGGAACAAGGCAATTTCTGTCACTCCATTAAAAAAAAAAAGCGTCGTTCTGGCGGGAGCTTGCTTTCTATTAGAAATTGCAGGTAAAGATCTTGCTAAACTGCAAGCAAAAGTATAAAACATTGTTGGAAGAAGGGAAAAAATATTCTTTCAACAATAATTTTTAATACCATTTTTAACATGATTGTAAGTTTCATTTTTATTTTATAAAGCTAACCTAAAGAGTATGAAAAAGTTCTTTGAAACTCCAGGATTTTTCACATATTGGTTTAAAAGTGTATGATAAATACTTACCTTGTACTGCAGACAATGCATAGCCTGTAATTTTTGTGATTTCTAATACTTAAATTGCATAAAGTATATGTAAAATATATCTCTAAATGTTCCAATAGCTGACTATCTGGAGAGAAGAGACCAGTTACATCTGATCAGGGATCTCCAGACGACTGCACAAAAAAAAGATTATTTTTGATAAAATTATGAAATAAAAAGTGTTAGTTTTTAAATTTGTGTTACTCCATTAAAAGAAAAAAAATAACAGGCCGGAGCTTGTTTTCTATTCCAAATTGTTCAAAAACTTCTTCCTAAATTTCAAGCAAAAATATAAACATTGTTGGAAGGGTGACAAAAAAACCCTCTTTCAACAATAATTTTTAAACCATTTTTAACATTATCAATTTCACGTTTATTTTACAATGCTTCACTGAAGAACATGAATTAGTTCTTTGAATCTCCAGGCTTTTGCACATGTTAGTTCTTGTATTATAGTCAATGCACAATCTGTTATTTCTGTGATTTCTTATGCTTATATTACATGTATTGTACGTAAAAGCTATCTATGAATGATCTATTTCAAAGTCGACTATCTAGAGAGAAGAGACCAGTTGCATCTGGTCAGGGACCTCTAGACGACTGCATGAAAAAAATCCTTGATTATTTTACCTAAAATTATTAAGTGAAAACAGAAGGATATTAACAATGCAATTTCTGTCACTTCATTAAAAAAAAAAAAGAAGCGCCGTTCTGGCGGGAACTTGCTTTCTATTAGAAATTGCAGTTAAAGATCTTGTTAAATTGCAAGCAAAAGTATAAAACATTGTTGGAAGAAGGGGAAAAAATATTCTTTCAACAATAATTTTTAATACCAGTTTTGACATGATTATAAATTTCATTTTTATCTTATAAAGCTTACCTAAACAGTATTAATAAGTTCTTTGAAACTCCAGGCTTTTTCACATTAGTTTACAAGTGCATGATAAATACTTATCTTGTATTGCAGTCAATGCATAACCTGTAATGTCTGCGATTTCTAATGTTTAAATGGCATACAGTGAGAGTAAAATATCTCTGAATGATATAATTGCCGACTATCTGGCGAGAAGAGACCAGTTGCATCTGGTCAGGGACCTCCAGACGACTGTATGAAAAAATCCTAGATTATTTTCATAAAGTTATTAAGTGAAAAGAGAAGGATGTTAAATATGCAATTTCTGTCACTACTTTAACAGACAAAAAAAGTAAGACACGATGTTCTGGCGGGGAGCTTGTTTTCTATTCCAAATTGGCAGGAAAGATCTTGCTAAGTTTCAAGCAAAAGTATAAAACATTGTTTTTTTTAAGGGAGGGGAGGATCCTCTTTCAACATTTTTTTTAAATACAATTTTTAGCATTATCAGTTTTATGCTTATCTTATAAAGCTTCCCTAAAGCTTGTTTTCTGTTCCAAATAGGCAGCAAAGCTCTTGCTAAATTTCAAGCATAAGTGTAAAACATTGTTGGAAGAGGGAGAAAGAAAATCCGCTTTCAACAATAATTTTTAAATGTAAAACCAAATAGGATCATAAATCTTTACTATAAATATTCAAGTATTTGTCTTAACACCCAGGTAGCACAGGGTGATCATTATGAATGTCTAAGGGGTCTGAGATTTTTAGCAGCTAATTCTGGATCGCTTGTTGAAAGTTCTGTGCTCGGAGCATGGAAATTTCAGCAGAAAGGTTAAATTTCCGTGCCAAACTCAGCCAGTAGTGGTAAACTTGTGACAGAGGCTGGTGGAAAAGTTTAAGGGTACGAAAGCCCAGATGGTTTTCATGCATTCCCAGATGGAATTTTACGTATACTTCAACATTCAACAACAACATTCAGATCAAGACCTTTAATGAAAAATTTGATACTAAGTATTTATTTAAAAAACGTTAGCATAAAACCCACAGCCAAATTGGGTGGTTGGGTGTAGAGTGGGGGGGGGGGGGGAGTTACTTGACATTTTGCTACTTCCAAATGGTGTCTTGGGCCCTTTTAATACGAAAGAAAAGTATGTAAAAGCATTAAAATGAATGTTTCATAGCATATCTTTATAGTTTGTCAGCATACGAATTTTTGAAACAAAACTTTTTCTCAAAAAAAAATATTTTCAGGCTTTCTGCGCAAATTCAAATGTTCGGCATTGTGCCTCCAAATTTTTCGAGGTATTTCGGTTACTACAAAAAATATTTTTATACTATTACAAATAATTTAAATTATTTTTGAAACAAATATTCGGTTTAAAAAAAATTACAGATCTTTTGTTTCTTTTTTCTCACCTTGAGGGCTCTTGCGTGATTTCAAAAATGACGTATTTTTCTTAATTATTTTTCATATCCTTAGGAGGCCAATGGGCGAATTTTCCGTAGAAATTGATTAAATAAAGTGTTTTTCGCTCCACTCTAAGCACCACCCAGCTAGATTCTGTGTTATGTTCTCGCAGATATTTTGTGGTGCATTGAGGATTCAGCATGCTTTGCACCAAAACATCTCCAACAACGTGACACAGAATTCGGGAGTGTTAATACATGGATGGTGCTCTGCCCATGCTTATGACTCTTACGACTCCGAGTAATTGTGTATAGTAAACATTAAACTGTAACTAAAATAATGTAGAAAATGAAACTTTAGTACGTTCTTTTAGGCCAGGTTGCGTTTTACTCTTCAAAATAGAATCTGAAATACTATTGTAAAACCTCAAAGAAACAGATTTTCTAAACTTTTGTAATGACGATACAGCTTTGTTTAAAGTAAAATTGACAGCGTTACTTAAGAAGATAAACCATTATTAGAAAAATTAAAGGAATTTCTAGTTTTCTACACTGTTAAAAAATTTCCTGAAATTTTACGGTAAAAGTTACTGGCATCCATGTTGCCAGTAACTTTCACCGTAAAGTCCAATTTTACTGTAAAATTTTACGGTAGAGAAAAGTAGAGTTAAAAAATGCAAGATGCGAGCAGCTAGGATCGAACCCAAGACGCGGTTATCGCACTTCGCTTCCCTCTCCACTGTACCGAATAGACCACACATGGCGAACAGAAATTGAGTGTTACGTGCTTCGCTCAGTAAGTCACGTGGTTTTTCAACTTGCGCTGTAATCGTTTCTTTTTTATGGTAAAATTTACTGTAAATATTTTCGTTACTGTAAATGCAACATTTTACAGTGATATTTACCGTAAAAGTTTCCTGAATTTTTAACAGTGTAGTGGTATACTGCAGTTATTATTTTAGTGAAGAAACCTCTTGTATGAAAGTCCAATTTACTAGTGATTTTCTATTAGTACTGCAGGTTTTTTTATGTAGTGTGCGCTCATGTATTCGGTTTTTACGACAAAAGAGAAAAATAAAACAAACTTATCCTATTAAATCTGATTACTTGCTTATATTTCCTGTACTCTTATTAAATAATCTCTACAATTTGATGACTAAATTTGAGTTGGCTTTAGCAAGTAACGGTGAGCTATGCAAAAAAAAAAAGCATCTTCCAGCATTACAAAATTTCTGTGTAAAATGAAAATTCTTCAGCTAACCGTTATGCGAGAAGCGTACGCACATAATCGAAATTGATTCCAGGGTGATCGAAATATTAATTAACGTTAAAATCTTAGCTCAGGATTTTCCGAGAATGAGTCTTTCCCTTTATGCAAAAAATAACAAGCGAGGTAAACAGCATTTTCTTTTTATGGAAACTTATTTTTATTATTCCAAGAAAAATGTCAGCGAAAGTAATCAAAACTAAAATATCAATGTTGCACGAGTTCTATGTTGCAACTGTGAATAACACAGGCCAACAAAAAAAACCTTTTTGAAAACTTTTTTAATTTTAATAGCTGATCTTGATAGATTTTTATGTGCTGAATCCAAATCTGCTTGTAGTTTTTATGTATCACCCTTAGTTTCCAAGCAAAATGTATTTTATTATATAGTCTAATACCCATTTACAGTATATAGGGAAATCAATGAAACACTGTAGAATCGTAAAAATGGTTTGTATTTACAGTAAAATACTTGGAATAGTAATTTTATGTGATGATACAAGGTTCACTTGTCAACTGGTATTGCTTTATATTTTCTTTCCCTTTCAGTAACCAACAGTAATCCCCCATCATGTTGTAGCATGTGTTTCAGCAGTGCTGCCAACATCATCCTTGTTCATTAGACCTATTTTTTCATGTTATCTTAACTATGAAAAAGCTGTTAAATTCTAAAAATGTTTCTTTATTTCATGAATGTAACTATAAAATGTGAATAAATGGTGGGTGATACAACTTTTTAAGCATCATATTTGGATTCAGCAACCTAAACAACATAAGAATAAGGTATTTTCATTAAAAAAGTTTTTTCATCGTTGGCCTGTGTAATTTTAAGAAAGAGCTCCCTTCCCAGAAATACATTATTTAGAAGGTAGAGTATTTGATGGGGATCGGAAAGTGTGTTGACTTTTTTAAAAATTTAGAAATAATTAAAAAACAATGAGTAAAGAGAAACAATTGGCATACATGCTTGAACTAGCATGGGGTTTCATAAAATCCCCAACACAAGCACAAAAAAATAGTTTGCATAAAGTAATTAGAGAATAAATTTACTTGGAGGAAAAATATATTTTTAGACGTTTTCGATTTAAAAAAAAAATGAATTTTGCAGTTGCCCCTTTTTAATGTAGAGGATTGTGAGGCGAAGTAAAATAGAGGGACAGTGAAATGGTAAAATAATCCCACTGTTTGCAATTCGGCCATTCTTAAACGTGTAGTTAACTCCAGTCAAAAAACAAATACATCTTAACGTCAAAGAAAATTTAATTTTAAAAATTTGATAGGCATATTGGGACATTTTGTTGTTTATCAAAAATAATTGTTATGATTGTGAAATCATAAGATTTTAAGTATAAATTAAGATTCACTGATATCCACAGTGGAGTACTTAATTGTGAAATCTTAGGCATTATTTGATTTTAAATGTTTGAAATAATTTGAAATAAGCGAGGCAAAGTGAAATAGTTCAGTTCGTTTACTTATTCATTTATTAAATCACTTACGTATTCATTAATTCACTTATATTCCATTATATATTAATTCACCTATTAATGCATTCATTCACTTATTTTCTTATTCATTTACTAGTTTATACTGATTTATTTTTTCTCACATATTAGTTTACCTGTTTATTCATTTATTGTTTTATTATTTATTCGTTTACTCTTGCATTCATTTGATGAAATAGATTTTTAATAATTAAATAGAAATATTTCGTTGGAAAAATATTTTACTTTTTGCCTCAAGGAAAAAAAGTTCCTTTTTTATAAAGGAACAAATTTAATGCTAAAAATGAATAGTATTTCTATGTTTTATTGCAAAATACGCTCACTTTCTTTATGTATGTTTTTTTCCCTCCAATTTTCATTTTCAAAAAAGTTGCTTTAATTTTTTCACTTGCACCAAATTCCTTTCAAATACCACGTGATTTCTTTCACTCTATTATTATTAGTTGACTTTGTTAGCTTTACATTAAAAAAAAAAAAAAAAAAAAACCTCTGATCTTCAACACCAATGCACACCAAGAAAAAAACAAGCATATTTAATCAAACATAGCTGAATATTTTGTATCATCAAAACAAGGCACAACAAAATCACAATGAATGCGGTATCTCCGACCCAGCGCGACTCCACATTCCAAGCTCCAGCGACGAACCCAATCTTGACATTCCATAATTGAATGCGACTCGATAAATCGAGGATACATTCTTTCTGTGACTGTCTCCATCCCCCCCCTCCCCCCAACCCCTAATCTGCAAATCGAGGCGGTTCCAGTGAGCGGCATCTTTGGCCTCCAAACCCTTCATCAGCCTTTGGAATGGGCGGCCGATGTCTGATTGACCGCTCACGCCAAATGAACGTGAGAAAGGGCCTAATGAACCGCTTAATTGGATGTAGGTGTTGGCGAGGAATCGTGACTCTCGCCAAGGTCAGGCCGCGCCTTACAAAGGGGCCACCTGTCCAATATTTTAGAGCACGTCGCATATATTAGGTGCTTAGAGGTACGTCACAAGAAGCATTGCTATCCGAATGGTTAACGACACCTCAAAAAATTTAGGTGCGGAAGACCATATACGATTGGAAACAGCCTGATTATGACACTAGGCCTGATTATGACACAGAGCAACTAGGCCTGGAACTGGGGCCTCATCTTCCTAAGGGGCCCCTTTTTTTAAACTTTTGCACAGCGTTAATTAATTTATGTACTTTAAGGGGTTACAGTACCTTTCTAACAAATTTCTTTAATTTAAGTGAAAAAGTTAATTCTTTGAAATCTTTGTTTCTGCATTTGTTTAACAATCAATAATTTATTTTCAAACATTAAAAATTTTGAAAACTTTTTTTGAAAATTTGAAAAACTTAAGAAAATTTTAATATTTTAAAAACTCTAAGGCTTTTTTGTTTCTGCACTAGTTTCAAAAATTTTTTTGC
This sequence comes from Uloborus plumipes, assembly GCA_038373865.1. Taxonomy (NCBI): domain Eukaryota; kingdom Metazoa; phylum Arthropoda; class Arachnida; order Araneae; family Uloboridae; genus Uloborus; species Uloborus plumipes. The sequence goes on from JAXGGA010006041.1 coordinate 9,672, forward strand.
GAAATGATCACAAGGATTGCTTCAAAAAATCTGTTCATTCATTTTCTTATATTTCGATTAAAAAACATTTTGTGACCTTTTATGTAAAAAATTCTTAGAAAATTTTGTTCTTCGAGCTTTAACAAACTCTAAATTTTTTTGTAATTTATAAAACGCTTATTCAATGCACAGTTTTGTTAAATATATTATCCTGAGTGCAAAAAATACTGCGTTAAAGTTATATCTTCAATAGAAAAAATTCCTTAGCATTTTCAGTAACATAGAAACACTAAAAACTGATCACCGAGAAAAAGCTCTTTAAAGTTTGGCTTTTCCATTAGAACACATAGCATGCATGCCCTAAAGTCACTCATAACTTTATAAATAATTTAGCTAGAACAATGCTATTTTTTTCTGAGTGTTTTAAATAACTTTTACTTTTGAAATAAGCAATAAAATTGTTTTTGGTCTTTTGGTCATTTTTGAGGTACTGTTGTAACCCCTTAAGAGAAAAGCCACTTAACACTCCCCCCCCCCTCCTAAAGTCAATGGTGCAGTCTGAACCATGAAACTGCCCCCTCCCGAAGTTGACCCTTAGTTTAGGGGAAATATTGAAAAACTTTTTATTTTTTGCAAAAATAAAAGTTTATTATTGTCTATTTGCTTCATTGATATTTAAAAACTGAACGTGATGGAATACTTGAAAATGCTTAAAATAAACCGTTCAGAAGAAATATTTTAATGATTAATTTCTCAACCTTAATTGCATTAACTTTTCAATATAAAAAAGCATTAAGAAATATTTGCTGTAGCTTGAGAGCGGCAAAAGCTTTGAGCGATTAGAAATGCTTACCTACTCTATTTTTGTTTGTTCTTTTTATAAATTTTTAGAAATTAAGTACTAAAGAAATCTCACCCTCAGTCTGATGTTTTTAACAGCGAAATTAGTCACGTGGAATTACCAACAATAGTTTTCTTACTTAAGGTCAGTTCATTAGGAGTACAACACGAGAATTAAACTTACAGCAGCAGTTATTAATTCATTTCAAACAACTGTTTTCTTAAATTCGTCTCAAGTTGAAAGCAATTAAATTAATCGATGTTTGCTAATCTTTTTAGTTGACATTTCTTCCTGGATTTTTCTTTTTCTGTATTGTTTATATATTTTTCCTACTTCAAAGTAATCTTTCTATTAACTAGTGCTTTTCTCAAAGTACAGGACGAGACAAAAGTTGATTTAAAAATCCCAGAGTATTTTTAAACTGAAAGAGATTTTCGTTTAACGGAAACTCAGAATGCAATTTAATAGGAATGAATGTTTTTTTAAATACAAAATTTGTTTGTCTCAACAAATTTAGTGTTCATTGCATTTTAATGAAACTAAACAATGAGTAAATGGTTATTTAAAATAAGCTCTTAAAATTTTAATTACCCTTGTCTAAGATGTAATTTATTGTTTTCTCCTTCGCCCGTTATTTATCAAATACATTTAATTAAATTCATGTTATTTATTCATTCTGTATTTAGTTTTTTTTCTTGTGTTTTCATACTGGTTTTAAAAACCTGTAACATAATTCGACTTATATTAATGATTTATGAATTAATTCGACAAATTTTATGCACTCTATTTTTTCAGACACTTAAGTAAAATTCAGATTAATATAAGTCTAATTACTTGTTTTCATTGAAAAACTAAACATTTATAAGTGAATTCGGTTATAATTGCCATTGCTAACTTGTGAAAGAGATAACCAAATTAATTAAGGCAATTATCGTTATAGAAAATAAAATCTAGCTGATTTTCCCGGCATATACACACTAGAAGTATGAATTCGCGCTTAATTATTAAGAAAAAAATAAGGGTTAATTTCCCGATATCATTTTTGTGCTAACACTTCAAATCACTTGCTCGAGAATATCAATTAAAAACATCTGGATTAAACAGGAATCGTACAGATAAATTCTCAAACGAAAACAACTTGTCCGTAAAAATTCATTTAATTAAGACAGCCCTAACTGCTTAATAAAATATCGAGCTCATAAAATAAATACTCGGTTAAAAAAAAAACCTCAAATACTTTTCTGATAAAACAGGCGTTTATAATGAACGAGTTTTTTCCCCTCGTTAACCCTTTAGCTGGGGAAAAAAATAAATTATCGTTACTCCAAAGTGATTGTTCGCTAAAGGCATGCTAATTTATTTCATAAAAGCACAAAAATTAATTTTATTCTGATCGGTAGGAATTTGTATCATTGCAATTTGAAGTCACATATAAATGATATTTAAAATAATGAAATCTATTTATATTAAGCGCTTATTAATATATGCAAGCACTTAGAAAACGAATTTTGCAATTCGTGTAACTAAGGGGCTGTTCAGAAATGAAGTCACTTTTTACAAAGATTCCCCCCCCCCCTTGTTCTAAAGTATCATACTTCAGCTTACCCCCCTGTCACATGTCACACTATTTTCAATTAACATGTTATTATTGAAAAAATGCTTGATGTATTTCTTGTTAAGCCTTCCTTTTTATCGCAAACTCACAATTTCGCTATCCCCCTCCCCCGCAGAACATTTATGGACCGTCATTAATAAGGAAAATGAAACCGCTTTTAAAGTATCATTTGACTTGTGTAAAATCGGCAATTTTGATGAGAATGACATTTTTTATATCAAATTCCAAATGCCTGAAGTCTCTGTTTTTTAAAAATATCTTATATTTATTGCAATTGCCATTAGTTACGTAGTTACTGCAGATTTCGCGTCAAGGGAAATCCACAAGAATGAACCGGAAGTTAGATATTAATAAAGGAAGTGTATGTATTGCAGTATTTTTTAAGGAAATACAATGAATTTATTTGAAAAATATTAATTAAGACGAGCTTTAAGTAAAGATGGGGAATTTTTTTTAAGTTTAATTCATAAGTGCTTTAAAATCTGGCAACAGGTGCGATAATCTATTTTCCCATACAGTATATTTTTCGATTTTAACTTGTTTAAATACTTATTAACAAGTAGCCAAATTAATTAGTATTATTAAGGTAAAATATTTTTTCCATAAGTCGAAAATTGTTGCATTTATTACAAAAAATAAGTTTTTAATAAAACACGCAGTTAAAAATAAAGTCCTACTTGCAAAATTGACTTAAAAATAAATAAAAGGACAGCAATTTGAAAAGATTTACACCTCTTACTATGTTAGTTTTTTTATATGTAGAGATGTTTCGGTTCGTTTCAGTGGCACATTTTTTTGAAACTTGGTTTCTAAATCTTTAAAAGCATTTTTCTCTAAAACCGATTTTTGTTGTACCTTACACCATACGAAGCATGATATCTTAAAACGTTCTTCTAATAATTGCCTGAAATTTTGTACCAGTGTTAAGAGTATTCTGGTATTTTTCTCAGAACTAAGAAAAATTAGTATTTGTACTTTTTAATGATTTTTTCTTTTCAGCCATAAGAGGTAAATTTTAGATAATTTTAATTTTCTAATTTTTTAACCCCTTATTCAGAGAATAATTGTAATTACTGAATGATAATAGAACAAAGTAGAGACAGTTTCACATTATGCAATAGAACTTTTTTTCATGCTGGGGGCCATAATGTACAAAAATGCCTAAAATGGAACATTTCTTCAAAAAATAAGGTTAAAATAAAGTTAGCCAGTATAGAAGTTTGCACCTATAATTTAACGGAATACAAGCTTTAAATTAAATTTTCATCAATATTTAAAAAAAAAAGTTTTTTTTTTAAATCAAATTTTAAGCAATCGGTAATAGTTCTCTATTTAGCTTTTATTTAAGCAGAACAAAGAGTTTTCTCTCTTCCTCTATCTCTCTTTGTTTCCACACATTTTTTTAAAACTATTTATTATACATGTATTCACTTAAAAGTTCAGGAATTTTGTATGGTTTATATTATATAATACTGTACAAGGTAGTGTTTACAGTACAGAATTTTTTTACAAAAAAATGTGACAAGAAAAATGAACGATTATGGCCCCAATTAATGCATCACATGATTTACTGTATGATGGAAAGCAAAATCTGTCTGCGAGTCTAGGGTTCAATCTTGTAGCTGCCATCTCGCGCTTTTCAACTCTCGTTTTTTTTACAGAAAAATTTTATAGAGAAATGGGATTTCACAGTAAAAATTACGGGCAACATGGATGCCAATTACTTTTACATAAAATTTCAAGAGAATTATTAAGTGTACTCATGTGCTTGAATATAACTATCTACAGTTCGATTTTGCTCACTATCCGACAATTTTAGATTATTTGCATCACTCATTACTTCAGTACTTTGTGTTTGTTATTTCCATTCTGTTTACTTGTATAATTGAAGTACTATGCTGATTACTAAAATTGAAATTGTACGCTATCATGTTTTCTTTTGTGACGTTATAGAAATTTGTGTTAATTAGTTTCGCTGCAAAGATATGGTCTGCTAGTTTAATCTTAGTTCTAATTATACTAAAACTAATTCCAGTTATATTTAATTGAATACTGCTAAAGATGAGAGTGAAAAAGGTACGTTCTATTGCTTGATGAGTGGTTTAAACCAATATTTGAAATTAATTTGATTTATCTGAAATGTCCAATTTCCAAACTCTTAGTCACGTATCCACTTTCTCAGTATAAATCTTAAATGAGAATACCATCGCCAACGCTTTTAAATATTTTCTAATACGCAAAAAAAATCCAGTTAATCCAGATTAATTTCTGCCAGTCCCTAACTTTAATTTTCTCCCCAAAACAAAACACAACAAAACAAACTAAACGCGCCGATAAATATTCATCTCCTAATCTCTTCCTTATAGTTTGGCGAAAAAGTAAAACACTCTGAAGCATAAACACTAATGTTTTCTTCACGTCTATCTTTCGGGGCGGGCGCAAGAAAAAAAATGAAGAGAAAAACTTCATTAATCGGTCTGGCTGAGTGGTGGGTGCCGATTTAAACTCACCGGACAGGTCTCCCCGCCTATACTGTCTGCTCATCTTGCGCGTTGGGTGAGTCTTTATTTGTGCTACAATGTCTCATCAGTAGCGCTAGGGTCAAGACTTGATGGTAGGGCAGAGGAAACAACTTTCCTCCTGACATTATAAATCTTGGCCGCTCCTTTTGCCGGTAGGATGGCTCGAAATCAGCTTCTCTTCCTCAACCTACTTGCTTTGCTTTTTCTTTCTTTCGCTTTTTAGGAAGCTTCCGAAGAGTGGGCGGTTGGTTAAGAGTGGAGGAAACGTTTAGGTTTTTTTTTTCAGTTGATATCGCGTTTATGTGTTTGTTACAGTGTGTCATTATAAAACCGCAGAATTCAGACTGAATAGCCTTCGTTTTTTTTTTTTTTTCTTTTTGCTTTTAAGTTAGGTATATTTATCTTTTGTTAGCTTTTCAAACATTGTTACAACGTATTGTTAACCCGGCAGAAGGCGCGCACATAAGTCACGAAAGAGATGGCTCGGTTTTATCGAAAATTTTCTACAAATTTAAGTAAAAAAAACACATTGGAATAAAAATAATAAGTTCATTAATTCTTCAATAAAATGCCAGCCAATAGGATGCTGAAAGGGTGATTTATTACGGAGAAATAATGACCTGCGACAGGTGTTTGGATAAGAATGGGGTGACAGTATGCCCCGAGCGATCTCTCCCGGGTTAAGTAAGTGTTTGATATGTTTTATTGGAGAAAGCAGATTTTAGGCTACTTAAAATAGCAATGACAAAAATACGAAATCATAATAAACAATTGTGACAAAGGAAATGACACACACATGTTGTGAAATTTGAGGAGTTTTGAGATTTTTTTTTTTTTTTTTATTTCACCATGAGAACTATGTAACAAGGAAAATATCAAATAGTAGCAAAAAATATTTGTTACTTAAATTCGTTTAGCGATACCGTATTCATTTTATTTTTTGCAATTCAGTCGCATTTGTCCATTTTCTAATGCTTGAAAATGCAGTTGCGGTACTGAATAACAAAAGTTGTGCTTTTATTGAATTAAATAACTTTATGATTTCATGTGTATTGCAAAAACACATAGAATTAAGTTTAAGTAAATACAATGGGGGGAGGGGGGAAGGGTAAAACTCTTCAGGAAATTTTTCAAAATATGAGGTTTCAGTAATATTTTTATGCGTGTGCTCAACTTTGGTTCGAATAACCGAAAACGGAAATTTTGTTTGAACTTCAGATTTGACTGAAACATAATTGATTTAACAATTCTGTTTTCTATGAAGAAATACTAGAATTGTTTTCAAGTTTTTTCCGCCCCACTATTTATGACTACAATCGTGAATTTCACCTGAAAAAAACTTTTATATGCATTAAAAGAAATAAAATTGGGGAAAAAAACTCTCACATAATAAAATTAATATTTAAGACGTTAAGGAAATGTTTTTCCTGTTGAACAATTTCTAGAGACTATGCAATCATGTATAAGCTGTTACACTGCTCATCCGGAATCCCTTTACAATTCATTTAAACTTTGAATGCGCACTTGAACTATCATTTACTACTAATAAACAAGAGATGTATTGCAAATAATTTACCAGCTGCTTATTAATAAGAGAGCAAATATCGATCCAATAACCCGATTTTTGCGCAGTCTTGAGAGTTGGTCTCTGATTCGCAACTTGAAAGTACACTCACAGTATCACACACTTTCCTATTGGAGACATAACCGCAAATTAATAAATACAGTGAACTCTCACTTATACACACCGCTTCTTTATGCGCCTTTTTCACTTATACGACGATTTTGAATGGTCTCAGCACATTCCATAGCAAAATAACTATAGTATCATTCGTTTATGCGTCGCTCTAAAGATAAATATTTCATTTATGAGCCGAATTTTCAGTAAAACATAAGAAAATTTATTTATTTTCCTTAAAAAAATCATTTTTCGTCCCATTCCTCTTTAATCTTTTGCCTTTATTGCTCACGGAAGGCATTTTTTCGCATGAACTTCGGAGAGGGACAATTACCTATTATGAATTGTTTTAAAGGGAACAGTTTGTAATTAGGTATGTTACAATTTTTGTTTTCTCTTAATCATTATAGTTACGTTACAGTAATTGCCAAACCGTAGTAAATATCCTTTGTCTATAGAAACATTCTTATTCATTTTCTCATTAGAACCTAGGTTGCGTTTTAGTCCTTTAAATAGGCTTGTTCACTTATACGTCTCTCTCACTAATGAGTCTTTTTCTGTTGGTCCCTTGGGCCGGCGCATAAGTGAGAGTTTACTGTATTAGTTTTGAGTCATTGGGAGACCAAGTACGCTACGATGTGTGCTTTAAAATCCTCAAGTTTTTGATAATGGTACTAGAACACTGCCGGGTACTTTAGCTTTATTGCACAAGTGTGCTTAGTCGGTATCAGCTAAAAGTTCAACACGAAAGAAACGTCAAGTCCTAACATTTCTCTAGAGTTAGTACGGAATCCAAAATGCAATGCTTAAAATATTTCATTTCTGTAAATACTGCTAGTTACATTACATGTAACTGACATACTCTGTATAACCTAATAATGGGTGTTACAAATTTCCATAAAAATCCGTAAATGTGTTATTAACACGTTGACTGCCGAACTACGAGATAATTCGTAGCATGTCATTCCAGCTGAAAGAATCAACTTTGAGTTAGTGCGTAGACGATAGATTATCCGTTTTCATACAGATTTGAATTTATGTGTATTAAAATGACATTTATATGGATATTTGGCTTCTGAGGAGGTATCAGTAAATCAAAACTGGCTCGACAGGTGCACTATTTTTAGCCCACCTCATATGATGCGAATATTTTGTAGCCTGGCAGTCAACGTGTTAATTTAATCAACTTTGCAATTCTTGATTTGAATAATGATTTTTAACTTTGACAATTTATAGTTTAAAAGGGGTTTTTTATCTTAAGTCCTCAGTCAAATATATCGATGCTGGATATGCGATATTTTAATTTAACATAGGTGACATTAATATTACAATGATCGTATTTTCAAGTAGCTGCTCAAAACTTTTCTTCGTCAAAAAAAGTCTTTGCACCGTCAAATAAGTGAACGCAATCTTTCCACAATTTTTGAATTTAATTACGTTGATTTTTTTTTTCAAATATGAAACACAATCACACATCGTCGACTCTAAGAACTTACTTTAAAAAAGCTTCCTGATAAAATGATATAAATAATATACCATACTTTAAGAGCATTCACGTTATTTCTTCCGTACACATAAAACTGTAAGATTTTTCACTAAATATTACAAAACACAGCATCGACAAAAGACGACAGTCCTCTGATAAACGAATAAAAAATGCAAGAATAAAACTGCTACAAAGAAACAAGCGAATATTTTTTATAAACGCCCTCTACTCGGAAATAAATCTTAAGGCTGGTTACTTTTTTTTTCTTTTTTCTTAAAAGGCGCAAGCTGCTGCAAGAGAAATATCGTTTTCTTTATGACCTTTGAATAATGGATGCTAGTCACTGATTTCACCTGATGATGCTAATTTACGTACGTACGCGCGGAAGACTTTTTAGAGTCTACCGCTTCGCTTACCTTGAAAATAAATAAAGGAAAAAAAACGAAATAAAATGAAAGGGATGGGAACGAGAAAGAAAAACACGGATTCCAAATAATGCGTCAAGTTGAAGTCTCTTGTCTTATATTGAGTGTAAATAGCTCGACACGATTTCTAAGGTCGAAACGCGGCGTTTCGAATGAAGAATATTTAATAGCTATGTTATTAAATAATCATATCGATGAGTGTTTTTGCCTTTTCTTAAATTTATTAATAGGGAATGAAGATTAAATGTTTTATGTTTTTAATTTGCGTCTTTACAGATGCGCGACTCTTGCCGTTTGCCTTTGTAAGCATGCTTTTAAAATGACAAATTTTTAGTCAGTTATTGAAAAATACAGGTTAATAATTCCAGATCTGTAATTTAATTGCCGCTTTACCTTGAGTTTGAGAAAAAACAGGTAAACAAATAGTTTTGTGTTGAGAATGTATTATTGGAAACTTGAAATTGATATAGTGCTCCGGAAATGCATGGTTAGCCATGCCGCAGTTAACCTTGTGTCACATCAAATTCTTTAGTGGTGAATTCCATCAGTGACAGACATGATATAAAACTACAGTTTTGCCGAAATTTTAAAGTAGTCAATGTAATTAATTAGAGAAAAATAGCCGGGGATGGTCTGAATATTGACCGTAGCTATTTTTAATTTGTTGGCTTTAAAACCTTTAATGGATGTGAGACACTTCATGTTAGTTACGATTAGTTTATTCTTTAATCAGTTTCTGTTTAACAAAGGAAAAAAAGGGAGAAGTTTTTTTACTCCGTTGTGAAGTACTTACGTTTGTCAGCAGCAATTATGTGGGATATTATTGGGGAATCAAAATTTAAATATGTTTTCCGCAGTTTGAAAGTGTCATCTCTGTGATTCGAAAATAAAACAAATTTTAATTAAAATATAGAAAACTCAAAAATAAAATTAAGAAAAAAATCCATTTACCACCTCTCAGCGAGTCAATACTGACAAAAGTATTTGCATTACAGGTAAAAAGTAATAAATTCAGTTATTAGTTTGTTAGTGAGTTTTGATAATTTTTTTAAACTTTTTCTATATGAAGAGTAAATAAGGTAGTAGAAAGGGAAGAGATACTCGTCTCACCTTTTTAATGTTCTGAACATTGAAGAGGAAATTTTAATTTGGATATTAGAAAGAAAATTTTAACATTTTGGAATGTGTGTGTCAACTTGGTGATTGAATTATGTTTAATACATTCTAAAATCAACTTTATTGACACTATAAACTTCTCCGATCTGTTTTTAAATTAGATGTTTTTTGACTCTTTGATGGAGAAAAGTCGTCAAAAAAGAGTCTTTTGAGAAATGAAGAAACAACCATTCGGCGGTGTAGACATCTCAAAGAAGAAAATAACCGAAAGAAAGTTAACAAGCGACGGAAAAGAATTTGAGACTTAATTATCTTAGTAAATGCTTCGAAGAAATATTTCCTAAAAATTGAAATTTGCTTCCTATCTCGGTTTCATAAATAGTTTAAACTGTGCAACAATGGATTTGTTACCAAAGAATCGGTTCAATTCTCTCCGACTCTTGATTTTTACACGAGTGCAAGCAAGATGTCATTAAGAGAGTGAGTCTCCGAAGTTTGCCTCGAAGAAACTCTATTGATTTAAAGTTTATTTTATTGGTTTTCGGGATGTGCCTGCATAATTGAAGGCGCTAATGAACAAAAAGTTGTCATTTTGCGTCACTCTGAAGATTTCGCTGCGAGGATGAGTGTTTTTATTTTTCGCGAGAGAAAAGTCTGAAATGAGATTGGGCTTCAAAGGGCTTCCATTTTTCTCATCTTGCTTAAGATTGTGCCGCCGAGTGCAGCAAAGTTTTTCATTCATTTTGGCGCAACACTTTCCAATGAAGCACTTCGCCCATTAAGAACCTATTCGCAGCAACGGCGGCTGGCAAATAATTACGCTACTAGTAGCTTATTCTTAATTTCTAAAAAGACTCCTCTCTAGCCCTTAAAAAATAAAAACTTTTCCACGCGCTGGAGTCTTTGTCCTCTTTCAATCCCTCTTTTCTCCTTGTTTAAGAATTAGTAAGTCTATTTTTCCTTTATTTATTTATCTGGCCTTTTTTTTTCCCACCTCACACCTTTCCTTTTCGGAGGAATTAGTAATTTAAATTACGAACTAAAACTTGGTAAAAGAGGGTCGAGGTGCTGTTGTTAACAGGATTTGGACAGCTTATCAAGGCTTGTTTACAAATATTGCCAGTGCTTCTCGCTCGCATCCCTTGGAGAGAAAGCATAACCTTATTGTACATTCATTAGCAAAGCTGTCTTCCGCGCTGGCTTCAGGATTACCTGACTTAAGTGAACCTCCTTTTGCGAGCAAAAAGCGGCGAATAATCCAATTTTTAACTTTTCCGAAATGACTGCTATAGAGATAGACTGGGGAAGGCCCCCGCCTGGGGGCGCAGGGAAAAGAGGTTGCTGCACAACACCTGATTTGGTCAGCTTGCGACAACCCCCTTTTCGCAACGCTGCTTTTTTCTTCCGGGTTTTCACTCACATTTTGATGGATATCCGAAGATATATATTCCTTTGTGTGTGTGTGTGTGTGTGTTTTTTTTTTTTTTTTTTGCTGATGGAGGAGTAAGGCGTGAGCAGTTTTAGTCGGTGGGGTTTCTGCTAGAAATTTAGTGCAACAGGAGGTGCATTCTAGCCTTTTCCTGCATTGAGATTTGATTTATAGGAAATTCATTTCAGACTTTCTTTATACAACAGGCGCTCTGTTTCGCGAATTCCAACGACAAAGAAAACATTTCGAAAAAGGGACATTTTTTGAGATTAAAAAACTAGATGACTTTCAAATCACTACGATAATGAAATAGTTAAAATTGGAGTCGAATTGTGGGCTAATAAATGAAACGGAACCTCCGTGGCCCTGAGCTAGTCTTCGCTTCGAATGCAGAAATTACAGGGCCGACGGGAGGTCATTTCAGTCTAGTCGGAAACTAGGGACTCAGCCTTTGGGCTTGGAATCGGAGCAGTATAAATTTTATGACAGTAGGGGTCCGGGAAGCAAAATGACAAGGTGCCCACATTGGCTCTTGGTGGCCCTGAAAAGGCCGTTGGTTCTATTCCCAACGGTGGTTCTACCCATAATTCGCCCAAGCCTTATCTATCGCGACCTGTCACCATGAATGCAAAGGGGTAGGAGATGAGGGAGTGGACAATAGGTGCTGGAAGAGTGGACTGAACACCTGCTGTTTTCCTGGAATGAAGGGGAAATCATTTCAGAATAGGGATTTTTAGCAGGACTTAATGCGCTTATACCACGTGCTTCCCTATATCTTAAACTGAATTTCTGCGGTTCGTTCTTCGTTGATTTGTTCGAAGGGGCGACGGAAAACTTCAGGATGATTTGCGCCATCATAGAAAGGTTTCATGTAAGGGTCATTTCATGTAAAATGAGCAAAAATGAGAAAAAAGTAGTGGCCGCATGGTTATAGATTTTTATGAAATTTAGTACACAGGTTCATTTTATGCATATATAGAAATATCTAAAATAGTTTGGCTCAATATTTTTAATTTTAGTCGTTACATGCAACTGAAACGTGGCATTATTTAGCATCATTCCGCACAAATGCTAAATGTTGTATGTTTGAAGCCCTATATTTTATTGCTTACGTCATGCAAACGAAAAAAAATTTATATAATAGCCGTAATCTATGGAATAAGGTTATTTATCAGCCTCGCATTTACTAGTTTGATTGCAATAGTTAATTTTTTACTGAGTTGTAAAAACTGAAAATAACACAATTTTCTCAAAATTAAGCATTTTATTTTTTATTCTCGAGCTTTAAAGAATGCATTAGCATTCGCTTACATTAATACCCAGTAAAGTTCCAGGTATCATAAAACAAATGCCTTACTTTTGGAGTTTCATTTAAACTCCTTCCGCAAAATCAGCTTTAAACTTAGAAACATTTTGTAAAATGACGATTTTCCCCTTTGTTTAAACACAAAAATTTAAATAAGGAACACTTCGGACAACTGTCAATTTTGCAAAAATGTAGGGTATTATGTCTACTATTAGCTTCGAGAGTCAAAAAAGTGCATTTTTGGTTCTCAAGTTTGAAAAAAAAATCGCAACAGCAGCATTCTCTTGGGTCATTCCACGTGAAAGAAATTGAGAAAAAAGTATTGGCCAGATGGTGATAGATTTTTATAAAATTTGGTACACAGGTTCATTTTGTGCATATAATAACGTATCTAAAAGTTTTTGGCTTAAAATTTTCTATTTTAGGTGTTACATGCAATTCAAAATTGGCCCATCCTTCACACTAATAAACTAATATACACACTAATAAACTTCACACTAAATAAATGTTGCACTTTTGAAACGTTGTATTTTTTAACTAGTTAATGTAAACAAAAAGAAACATGTGTTTGTAATTTTAGGAGAAGGGCGATTTATCGGTTTACGGTAACGTTTTAAAAGTCATGATAATTAGCGGTTAACTGAACTGTTAAAACCTAAAATATCATTTTCAACAAAATTGAAGGTTTTCATTATTTTTCTCACGCAAAAAGGAATTCAGTTGCATAATTTAAATTAATTCCCAACAATGTTAACTTTCATAGAATTAATACCTAAATTTTTGAAGCTGTATTTTAATTCTTTTGTTTTCAAAATATTTTTTGAACGGAAGTATATTTCGTAAGACGATCACTTTCGCCTTTAAGTTGGCACAAAACTTTATATGAAGGACACTTTGGAAATTGCTCCAATTTTACAAGGATATAGGCCATTATGTCTACTATTTGTGAAGAAGCTCGATAGTGCCTTTTTGATTTCTTAGCTTTGTATTAAATAGACAGAAACAACATTTTGATTTTCTTCGTATTTTATGTGAAGCTTGAGAAATTCAAAGGAACAGAAAAACGACTAAGGAGCAAAATCAAGTGTATTCAGTATTAATTTCAATTTCTAAAAAATGTGCAGGTACGATGCGGAACTTATGGGGGGGGGGGAGGATCTTGTGGATAAAAGTTATATTTCCAGAAATACAAATAATATAATCAATAAATGGATGAAATTGTTGATGTTTTTTCTAATTTTTATTCTGTCCAAAAAGTTTCTTTTAATCTCCATGAAGATTTGCTCAGACACTGAAATGATAGGTTTTATCGCAAGTAACCTGTTACTCTTTCTCCACATCACGGGTGGAGATTGTTAAAAAAAAGCAACTTTTACTTGTACAATTAAATATAATTTTTCATACTGGAATACAATACACATCACAATAATTACGGAAAGGCTTCAGAAAATACTTTATAAACACTCTTTCAAGAAAAGGGAACACGAAAGAAATGATTAAGTCGTTCTAGACTTACAATAAATGGTTTCCTTGATGAAATTTTACCTGAATTCAAGTTATTCTAATGACAAAAATACGCAAAAAAGCACTGATTAAAATTTGATATTAAATAAAAGACAATTTTTCAAAGTACGATTTCATCATTGAAAAATATGACACCAATTATTAACTTAGCCCAGGTAATTAGTAATAGATAGTTTTACGCTCTGTATTGCTTTTTTCTGTTATTTTTTCATTCAAAGAGCTACCAGAGTTGTTTGAATCCTGAAGAAAACAGAACAGATTTCAATTTTTGTTAATATCTCAGACTTAATGAAAGCTCCAAATAAATTTAATTTTCATCTTTACTGACAGAAATTTTTCCAGAGAATGAAAATATTATTTTTTTAAATACATATGTATGTTTATAACTTTAAGAGTTATAGAGTCACAAACTGGCTGTAATGAACTCTGAAAATTTAGGCTTAGCGTAAGCCTTAATTTCTAATGTCAATAGCAAAGCAACAAACAGTTTTTAAACTTTCATACTTTGCATTTCCTGATAGATATGCATGATTTACCGTAATAATGACATGTTAGCCACAGCCGATTTGCTCATTTCGCATGGAATGACCCCCGTAAGAGAACAACAAAAATAAGTTACAAAAAGAATTTAAAAAACTAAAGCTCCAATAATTTCGAATATTTTGTTAATTTGATCCAAAAGTCTTTTTGATTTTGGGAGACAAGCGTATTGGAGTTTCATTTTGTCCATTTTTATCATGCAATTATTATTACTTACGTTGCTATTATAATTCGGCAATTTGTCGGCATTAAATGTTTTAAATGGAATTTTCTTTTGAATTTTTTTATGGTTTAACAATAAATTTGTTTCAGACAGAAATGATATTTTTTTTCCTTTAAACGAACGGACTTGTTTTTATTTTAAAGATTGTTCAATGTTTTAAAGACGTTTTTTGTTCGGAGAAACTATAAAAAGCTTTTTAAGGAATGAAAATTCAATTTTTCGATACCGAGTATGAAAGTAAAAATGCCTTATATGCTAACTTATTTTTGGAATAGTCGTTGAGCAAGAGCATTTTTTTTTTATTATAACTGCTTATCTTATAATAACTGCTACGTCTAGGTTAGGGTATTAGATTAACTGGTGGGATAAGCTTTTTAATTTAAGCCAATACCAAAATAAATAATAGCAACTATAAACTTAATCGTTAATAAAATAAAGAAGCTAATTTCGGGGCTTAATGTATGCAAGCGTTGAATTGTTAATAAAACTTTTTGAAACTTTAAAAATAACCCAGTAAATATTATCACAGGAACGTTTAACCCTCCCCCCCTCCCCGCCCAATAATTTTCTTGATTCAAGTCATCAATTCAAAAACCGTTTCTTAAAGCTTTTTTGCTCCATTGTTAAAAAAATAACTTCAGAACTTCTCCTTCTTGATTCATATATCATTTGCTTCATAACCTTTATATTTTTCAATATTAGTTAATGTCTTAGTTTGATCTAAGTTTTTTCTTTAGCCTAGCACACATTTTGAATAAATGTTCTTTAAATTCCGTATACAAACTACAGAACTTAACGCATATGCAAGAAACATTTTTGTACAATTTTCGCCTAAATTTTCATTTTACCCACCCTCAAAAGTACATTCAGCTGTATTTCTGCTCATCTACAAGTGAATGTGTACCAATCAATGTATGGGCAGCCGAAATATCCATTTTGACCATCGCCGAGTGAAGTAATGTGAGTTTTCTCGTGAAGTCTGTATGTATTGTATACGTTAGTATGTGTGTAAATTGTATATTTCAAAAACTATATACTGTAGAAGGCTATGGTTTTGTGTACAAGGTATGTGTAGTATCTTGTCATGCTCCTCCCTTTGTCAGCTGGGAGATATATTCTCAAAATGACAATAAAAATGAGTTGCTGTATTCTTCGTTCATGCGATGTAATGGCGTACGGTTCAAAACAATTAAAATGCTACAGCTTACTCAATTTTGATGGTACAGAAAAAAGAATGGTATTTTTGTAATCAGTAAAGCATTTCCAACTGCATGGGATATAGGGGGAGGGGGGTTGAATTTGAAATTTAAAAAGCGTCGTCTTTCGTAGGTCTTTCTAACTTTTTTTTGTGATGTCCGGCTGGTGATTGTGATTATCACTGTGGTTCACCATGTTAGTCCATATTAATGTTATTCTTGCTGTGCACAAACGGTTCGTGCACTTCCAATGAGACGTATCATTTTTTACGTGAATGTATTCGGAACATATAATCTTTGCATACTAATAGTTTTCCTCCTCTTTCTGAATCAACAAAACCGAACTCCATTTTGGAGCTGGATGCTGGATGCACTTGCAGTATAGTATGGAGGAAAGATATCAAAAATGACCAGCACGTGGTTGGGCAGGGGAAAGTTTAACCAAGGGAAATCCCTAAGTTTCCCTATCTTGCTCTCTCCTCCTTTCGATTGACACTAATCCTCTCCGGAAGGCGTGCTCACTCGTCAAGTTTATGCTTGAATAGAGGGGTGGGCCAATTATTGGGGACACCCCAAC
The DNA here is from genome assembly GCA_038373865.1 of Uloborus plumipes. Taxonomy (NCBI): domain Eukaryota; kingdom Metazoa; phylum Arthropoda; class Arachnida; order Araneae; family Uloboridae; genus Uloborus; species Uloborus plumipes. The sequence goes on from JAXGGA010006041.1 coordinate 26,129, forward strand.
GGTACCCTGGGTAATTATTACTTTCTTTACGCAGCAAATCTTTTTTGCGTTGCTTTTTATGTCAAAAAAGAGATCCTGTCTCTCGAGGCAATAACTCCATCTTCACAGTGATTGATTAAAAACTATGACACAATAACAACTAAATTTCGTTAAAATTTATTTCCACTGTTAGGCTAAATGCGGTGTTTTTTAATACAAGATTGGTGGTCCGTTCGCTGATACTTATTACTCGAAGTAGAGATTTTCACTATTTCCTAAATATTCACTTTAAAGAAAGGATGATTTTATAACACAGATCAACAGTTATTTTAGTGCTGGGGTGTTTGGAACTGATTTCAAATGAATTTGGTTCCCTGAACTCAAATATGGCATTAAGTGTTTTTAGAAGCTGAAATTTCTAAAATTCAAAATTTTAGTGAAATATAGATGAATAAATGCATAGACTTAACAAATTACAAAATATGGAATTTTTATAAGTGTATTAAATGAATATATATAAGGGCCCCAAAATGATTAAAATTGCTCATGTCTTTCAGTTTAAAAAGAAAAGATAATTAAATTTGTCTCCTTTGTTTTCCTTCTCTTACGTGCACCTAAGTTGAGGCATGCCCTGTACTCCGGGTTTTTTTTTTTTTTTTATTAAAAAAATTGACGAGAACACTGCACTTGACGTCATACAAACTATTTGCCAGCGACTGAAGCTGTTGACAGAATTTCAAAAATTTCATCTTCAACAGAAAGATTTAAAATCGGCTTGATTCACATTCATAAGGTATTCACCCCCCCCCCCCCCTAAAAAGTAAATGCTGCCGGATAATTTTTTTAATACATTTACCTCTTATAAAGGTGCTCTTACTGAAAAATATATAAATATCTAATTTTATATATTTTTTTACAAGTATGACAATTTTACTGTATTTTGTGAGTCATGTCGGGATGAACTAACACGTTAATCTATTTTTTGAGAATTGTAAATAAAAAAAATATATATATATAAGACGAATAAATTCTAGAAAAACTACTATATTTAAACCTAAATTTTCAACCTGTTTTTTCTTATTGCTTTCAAAGAGGAAAGAGTAAAAGGGGTATATTTTCTTGCCTTTATCCAAAACTAAAATTTGGAACTTCCGTGAAGCTAAAAAAATTAAATCAATCATTTATTCTAGCAGCTTTGCATGATCCAAGATAAATTTTCTCTTTTAAAAAGAACACCATTTAAAGCCTTCGTTGTTTTCTTTTTTCCCTCAAGTGCCATCTTAAATGTTTGGCCATCTTAAAAATTCATTAGTTGTCTCTAAGTTGTGAAGAAAATTGTCAGATGTACGTTTTTGAATTTGGCAGTGAGGCTCAGTGAATATTTTCTTTTCGATAGTATCTCAAGACACTTGCTTTTTGTTTGTTCTGAATAAACATTCACTTTATTGTAACTGATCTACAGATTTTTACGGCATTTTTGAAGCAACCAAAAAATATCAATGCTTAATAGCGCACTACAGTATTGTTTATATTGTATTATAGTATCTTGCGAATTTCATTTTTAAAAAATGTATATTCATTTGTTACACATTAATCACACAAAGTCTTTGGATATATTGACACATTAAATATTGCAGATTTATTTAAAGAACACAATATTTTATACGAACAAATATAGGACAAGGTAAGCTCAACCCACCATCATTGTGGAGTCATCTCCCCTCCCCTGTTTTACCTTATTAAATTTACTTTTTCGGTTATTGTTTCACTGGTATTTTTCAATATATCTGCGCTACATTTCAGTTAGCTAAAAAAAAATTTTTTTTTCCTTTTTACATTTCAAAGCAGAGAAGAGAAAAAAGGCCTATATCATAAACTATGTAACATGACAGAATGGTAGAACAACTACTACCACAACACTATCAGATTCCAGAAATTATATAAAAGCCATGTACGGCATAGCTCGTCTTCAACAGCTGCTTTCATTCAGTGCAAAATTACACGGCTTCAATAGAACGGCTTTAAATCTTTCAGGATAAATGGTATTTTGACATTAATCTTGAATTTCATCGAAACCTCTAGTAATTATTTTAAGTGAGCATACTGTTAAAGAAATCTCAATCCATTGTTCCTCTAGCGAGGTTTGATGGTACCTTCTTGGGGCCTTTTTCCCCTTTACACAATAGGCACTTGACGTTCCTGAGAGCTCCTTTTTGGAACACAGGGTCTGCAATTGAGATATGGCCTAGATTTTTAAAGTTCCCACAAGTGATGATTCATTTTAACTTTCGAGGAGTTGCAAGAATGGATGAAGTTTAATTTCTCTCCCAGCTTACACTGCAAAAAATAAACTTGCTTTTACAGTATAATACTGGAAACAGGTTCCAGTTTAAAGCTGTAAAATGCACAGTAATAAACTGTGACATTTGCAATTTTGCTGTTCATTATAATAAAATTAGCTGTATTATACTGTAAAAACAAAATTATAATACTGGCAGCAGAGGTTCCAGTTTAAAACTGTAAAATCCACAGTAATAAATTGTAAAATTAGCAATTATACTGTTTATTAGTGTAAAATTAGCAATTTTACTGTTTATTACTGTAAAATTAGCACTCTTACAGTTGATTATAAAATTCGCTGTATTATACTGTAAAAACAACATTTAATTTTTTGTATTGTAATTGCGTAGAACAGAAATGTTTATTACAATCTATATGTACTATTTACAATATTTTCAGCAATGCAAGGGTGGCCGAAGAAAATGAAGAAAATGCTAAAATTTTAATAACACTAACATGTCAACCTTTTTGTTTGTTGTCTAAGTACGGGATGCAAGTGAAACACGGACGATCGCAATTCACCAATGCAATCGCAAATTCCCAAATTTGGATTCAAGTGAAATGTTACAATCGCTACGAGATACGATTCTATCGTAATTCGACTTCCTGTAGCAATTGCAATTTTGGTCTATTGCGATCGCAATGATGTTTCACTTGAATTCGGCCCTAAGATACAACATTTGGTTTGATGTACTGTAGATATGTTGAATTCGAATTTTCAATCCGTTTGCTTCCATCACGTATGGTTTTCTTGCGAAATCACTTTAGATGAGTTGTGTAACTAAACGAATTTCATCACAAATATTTATAATTACATATTAAAATACTTACTATCGTAAGGAAAATACTATATTTAATGTACACAATTGGCTGAATTTAGTTTTATAATTACGCTTTGAATATACGGAAATGGCTATTAAAAACTTGAATAAATTAAAGGGGGAGAAAATTTGATTCAAAGAAAAATCATTATTCGATAGTTTGTTTTGATGAACTAACAAACGTCTTGGTATTTACTGAAATCCGGAAACAAATAATCCAAATCCACTTAGGTGACAAAATATTCTCTAAAAACGAATTTTAGTTACTGAAATAAAAGTTTAAAAATAACTGACAATCCTGTGTAACATTGTGAGCATAATACTGGTTGAAATAACATCGGAGAAAGGGTTATTGAATGTTGAGAAATAAATTACTGGCTAGCTTTTCTACAAATATTGAACTCAGTGGTTTCTGACACATAATAAAAAATTGTATCGTTTGAAATGTTTTTTACAATATATTTTGTAACTTTGACTCGCAAGTACTTTTGTTTCTAATTAAAATCAACTATTTCCGTTCAGCCAACCTTTATCCGACTTATCTAGCCAACCTTTATCAATTATTACAAGTTGGAACAGAAAAATCTATATGATGCCTTCTCTTTACACATATGGTATTATTGTATGGTACATAGGCTATTATTAATAACTTGTATCGTAAAATATTAGTGTCTTTAAATATAGTATTTTCTGCCAAGAGAACAGAAATTGTGTGCCTTGTATTAAGTTGAAGCCTAGAGAGATTCTCCCAAGTTTCCAGTTTTACCAAACATCTTTGAACCAACCAAAAAAGCATACAGAGTTTAAGTAATAAAGTAATTACGCTTAATTGTAATTAATACTTCTCCTGTACTTAATAACTGACCAGCACAGAAAGTATTCATTACATTAACAGTAATATCTGTTTTTATGCCTAATGTTTCTCAATATTGCTTTTATTTTCATCAACATCTACTCATCAAACATATATTCTATAGCCTTCAAATAAATCATTAGTCATTTTTGACAATTTCTACCGTAATCTGCAACTTTTACCTCCTGGCTTTTAATATGAATTTTGAAAAGTTGCTTTTTTAATGGCAATTACGTTTCACCTTTTCGAACTAAAGGAACTGATTTGAAGCTGGAAATTGCAGTCACAGGTCATGCCCTTTTTTCAAGCAAGTCACGCTTTCTCTCGTAACTAAGGATGATTCCTCACGCACTCGTAAGTATATTTTTGAGTAATTGATCTTGACAAGAGGCGTGAGTATTTCCGTTGATTTTTAAATGGAGGCGTGAGAACTTCCGCAAAGTCATAACGGATATACTTGATGTTTTCAATAATTATACTAGAAGTCTATTTGGGCAATTGTTTGACGTGAAACCATTCGGATTTCGTAAATAGGCGTTTCTTTATGTAATCTTGAACTCGAACAATAAAAATTTTTTAATACAGTGAACTCTCACTTATACGCCGCCTCATTTATGCGCCTTTTTCACTTATACGACGATTTTCAATGGTCCCAACACATTCCATAGCAAAATAATGATAGTATCATTCGTTTATGCGTCGCTCTAAAGATAAATATTATGCGCCAAATTTTCCCTAAAATGTAAAATATTTAATTTATTTTCTTTAAAAAATAAGCATTTTTCTTTTTTCTCTCTAATTTTTCGCCTTTATTGTTCACGGAAGGCATTTTTTCCGCATGTACTAGAGTTCGGAGAGGGACACTTATCTATTATGCATCGTTTTAAAGGGAACAGTTTGTAATTAGGCATGCTACAATTTTTGTTTTCTCTTTATCGTTGTAATTACGTTACTGTAATTGACAAATCGCAGTAATATATCCCTTGTTTATAGAATCATTCTTATTCATTCTCTCATTAGAACCTATGTTGCGTTTTAGTCCTTTAAATAGTCTTGTTCACTTATTCGTCTCTCTCACTTATGCGTCTTTTTCTGTTGGTCTCTTGGACCGCCGCATAAGTGAGAGTTCACTGTATTGCATTTTTGTTAGAAAAAAATATTCGAAAAATAAGAGCTTCAGTGATACTGTCTAGCATTTTATTGTAGGACTTTCCTCGCATTTACGCATGATTGAGGTCTCTTCTGATTTTCCCAAAATAGAATTGAAATGCAAAGAAAAAAATTCAACCAGGAAGTAAGAAGCAAATAAAAATTGAAATCACCGGCAAGTGTTTCTCCTTAATCTATAACCCTATTTTGAAATGGAAGCGTTCTTGACTGCCAGGCGCAGAGTTCAAAAAAAGGACAGTACTGTCTAAAAATTTTTCGTGCGACCTCCGCCTCATCTGCGCACGCGCCAAGTCTCTTTGGACTTTCTCGAAATGGGGAGGAAAAGCCACGAGGAAGTAGTCCGCGAACCAGAGCTGAAGGCATCGGGTAGTGCGCATCCAAAACCTAACTCCCCTTTTTCAGATGGAAGCGTCCGACCTTGCCAGGCGCCCAAAACGCAAACAGATATAAAATAAAAAATAGTTAGCAATTGTCATTGTTAGCATATTTTATAGTATTTACTTCTATTTGGGGATTTTAATCCTGTGGGATTTCGGGATCGGGTGGAGCCAATCCCACCGGGTCCCGGGATAAATGTATTATAGCTTGTAGTCATTAAAGTCTAGAAATAAGGCAAAAATTATTAATGCATATTTGTAAGGAAAGTCAGCCTTGCTAATATGCCTTAAGTAGAATTAGTTCAATTAAGAAAGCTTTTTTCAAACTTTTCTGAGTAGGTGTACCTGGCTTGATATTTTTATGTTGAATTTTGCTTACCTAACAAATATGAAGGGCAATTTTTGGAAGCTAAAAATTAACTATTTTTATAATACCGTTTCAAAATTGTAGCTTGTGGGCCACCTTTGGAGCATTGTGTTCCAAATGTAACCTATGTGTTGAAATCACTTTTTAAATAATGTGAAAAAAAAAGACATCGGCTAAGAAAAAACAAGGAAATAACGAGAGGGAAAAATACAAAAATTATTTTTTCGATCCTATGCTGCTCGCTTCACTTGATCTGAAATCTTTTAAATATGCATAGCAGAACGATAAGTAATATGAAAAATTTCCATAGTGGGAGTGGAGTATCGAAATTAAGGGGTTACAGTACCTCAAAAATGACCAAAAGACCAAAACAATTTTTATTGCTTATTTCAAAAGTAAAAGGTATTTAAAACACTCAGAAAAAAATATCATTGTTCTAGCTAAATTATTTAAAAAGTTATGAGCGACTTTAGGGCATACGTGCTATGTGTTCTAATAAAAAAGCCAAACTTTAAAGTGCTTTTTCTCGGTGATCAGTTTTTAGTGTTTCTATGTTACTGGAAATACTAAGGAATTCTTTCTATAAAAGATATAACTTTAAAGCAATATTTTTTGCACTCAGGATAATATACTTAACAAAACTGTGCATTGAATAAGCGTTTTATAAATTACAAAAATATTTCGAGTTTGTTAAATCTCGAAGAACAAAATTTTCTAAGAATTTTTTACATAAAAGGTCACAAAATATTTTCTAATCAAAATATAAGAAAATGAATGCACAGATTTGTTGAGGTAATCCTTCTGATCCTTTCACAAAAAGAAATATTGAAGTTAGTGCAGAAATAAAAAAGCCTTAGGGTTTTCAAAAAATTGAAATTTTCTCAAATTTTTCAAATTTTCAAAAAAAGTTTTCAAAATTTTCAATGTTTGAAAATAAATTATTGATTGTTAAAAGTGTAGAAACAAAGATTTCAAAGAATTAAATTTTTCTTTTTAAAATAAAGAAATTTGTTAGAAAGGTACTGTAACCCCTTAACTTTACTACATTAGTTTACATAATTTTTTCTCAGCGTGGCGACCTTCGGAGCATACCCATGATCCCTATTTGCTCAATGAAAAATTGTTAATGTGTTAAATTTATTAGAGCTTCAGTAAATTTAGTAAAAGAAAAATAAAAAACTTTTCCGAAAACGTCTCTTAATTTCAAAGTTCTATGACTTTAAACACATGTAACTTAAAAATCCATTCTTACCTTGAAATTAGAACTAAGCCTCCTTAAAACTATTATCATTTCGTAATACAGCAACCGATTAAAGTAATATCTTCAAGTTCAATGATTTGCACTGCAGATCTTACAGTACAGTTTCCGTTTTGAAATAAAAAGTACAAAATAAATTCTACTTTTAGGAAATGGTCTGTCGTAAGAATACTGGCCACTTTGACAAATCTACCTCATAAGCAATTTAGAAGTAATTTTAAATCTAAATAAGTTTCAAATAGATTTTTAACTTTAGAGGGACTAACCAATCTCAAAACCTTTTTCAACTAATATCAAGCTACTTTAGAATAAAATGAACTTTGCGTAACGCTTATAGAACATTAATATATAATTTAGTTCCGAAATTCCACTTATTTATTTATGTTTTAAATGAAAAACTTATTTTCTGATTGAAATGAAAATTTCCCGCTACTTTTAAAGTTATAGGTTGCCTGTGTTTTCATTGCGCATTAAATTTCCTTTGTTTTGTTTTTCTTACTTATCGGTTTCTCTCATTGCCACTCTAAAACAAGCATGTTGTAATACTTTTACAACGTAATACAGTCGACGCTCGATATAACGACCATCTCTGTTCCATAGAAAAATATCTATATTACAAACTATCGCTATAAAAGGTAAAATACGGTTATAGGGGGCAGTTTATAGAAATAAAATTCTTACTGATTGTTATAATGGGATTTGTCTTTATAATGTGTGGTCGTTGTAAGGAACGTCGACCGTATATATCTAGTAAACCGTTTTGAAAATGTGTCACGTTCACAGCACAAATCGCTTCGTTTATTTCTTTCACAATTTTGTTCATCTGCTTTAGTCTGTGCTCAAACTTTTGCGACAGACTAAAAAACGCCATGAGTCTGAAATTAATATTTTCTCCTTCTCTTCTTTTACATCCAATAATATGAAAATTGATTTTTTTACCTGAAGGTATGTGTCTTCAGACAGCGCATTGATTGATGAAAATGTAGTTATAGAACATCACAGAGATAGGAAAAATATGACAGTGCATCGAATCAAGTCTTCAGATGACAACTTGACGAAGATAAGTGGCATTATTTCATAATTGACACTCGAAACAATTCTTGCAGAATGCTGTTTCAGTTTCTTAGTTCTATTCCGACTCTGTCTTATCTAGAAAGAATAATTATCAAATAACTGTCGGAATTCCAGTATAATCACGCAATATCATGTATTTCAGGTTTACGTCTGTCAAGGAAAAAAAGCCGTATAGGCTCCATTTTGATTTACTGCTTGTTCTATTTGAAAAGAGGAAAAATAAATACAGCGAAGACGAATGCTAAATGTTTTTGAGACAATATTGCAGACTAGCTGCGTTGCCCGGCGTTGCACGGTCGAGTGGCGCATGCGCTTTCGGTAGAGCAACAAGCTCGCCGCCACTTCGGCTAGCCACTTCGGCAGAGCCCTCTACACACAGTTGCCAAAACAATACTTTTAATGAACGCCATCTATCGAGGAGAGTGGAAACTAATAAGCTCGTTCTTTTCGACCTTTATTATTTTTAAACTAATAATAGCTCCTTACGTGTAGCGTAATGTTATATAGCCTAAAGCCTTCCTAGCTAATTGGATTATTCAACACAAAAATAATTTTTCAATTCGAACCAGTAGCTCCTGAGATTAGCGCGCTCAAACAAACTCTTCTGCTTTATATTATTAATATAGATATAGTTCATTTTTATAGCTTTCAGAAAGCACAGTTCGCACCGGACTGGATGACCATTTGACCACGGCTCGATGATATGAAGTCGATATATTGGTGCTGAAGCAAACATAACCGCATAATATGTGGACCTTAAACCAAGAATTAGTAACTGGAGAGAGAAAGTCTAACCAGTGGCTTAGGAAAAGCTGTGGCAAAGATACCTTGTTACATGGTTCTGCTGCAACAAATAGAAGACACGTTTCATATTAAACTGGTGGGGAGAAAACTAGTACTTTACTTCCATTACTCTACTTTAAAGTGCTTCTTGCGGATCCTTGCTTCAATAATTGGGTTTCACTTTTTTTACCTTTTATCTCTTCTCTAAGGCTCGTTTAGACACACAAGCAGAGGATTTGATTGCAGCTTGCATCGCTTGTCACCTTCTTGTCGATGGAAATCCGTCGTTTTAATAACTACTACTTTATGCTTTAGGTTATATCTCTATCAATTATATGACCCTACTCACTGCTAAGTGTCCTTTCTCGCCTTTTCGCGCAAAGCCTGATATGCCGGCTCAGCAAGGGATTGAATAGAAGAGATTGATTGGACTTCTAAATCTCTAAATAGAGAAATTGAAACACGTAACATTTCCACGGGTTCTGGCAAATCAACAACATTAGTTTGTGAAAACAAAAGTGTTTCTTACATGCTCTACAGAACCTACATATTACATAACATTGAGACTAAGGACTAAGAAAAAGTTTAAAAAAGGCTCACCGCAACTCCAAAACCTGCGTATGCAGCTTTTTTACAACACAGATAGAGGCTAATTTTTTGGGGGGATCCTGGCTTCGGTGGCCGGATAGATTTTCATAAGTGGAACTTTAAAATCGGGCAGATTTGCGCGGATAGACAGTACGTAATTACTTTGGTTGCTCGTATAGTCAGAGTGTTCTTATGAATTTTAACATTTATTCGGAAATTAATTTCACCAACACTATGTTTGAAAAGCAGTTTCTTAGTGGTAGTACTTCGTTCTCGCATGCCGCAGACGCGGATTCGATTCCTGGGCATGGCAAAGTCTACTCTGCCTATCATCCCTTCGGTGGGCCAATAAAATGAGTACCAAGCTTGCTTGGGAACTAAACTCTCGGGTTCCACGTTCGGCAGACCAACTTACCATAACATCTGTCTTGAACTCTAGAACACTAGCACTCTGTCAGGATAACTGAGACAGGCACTGTGGGCTTTGACCCCCATGGGCTCTTGCTCCTCTCAGTTTGATTTATACTTTGTCTGTGCTGATAAGTGTTGTGGTCAGGTGAATTTTTATGCTCTCACGAGTTATTTTTAACAATGAACTTACTCCATTTTGAAATCGGGATCTCAACTAAAATACAACAATAGTTCAAGGGAGATGGATAAGTAAATTTAAAAATAAATAAATAAATAAATAAAAGAAACAAAGAGCCTAAAAATGAAAACGTCAGTAATCACGCAAATCATTAAATCAAACCTCGCTCTTTGTCAAAACTATAAAATGGATAACTGTTTCGGACCTTCTTTAACGGCCTCATCATGCGTGGGATCCGTGAAAGAGTCACAAGAATGACCCTCACAATTCCATCGAAGCGAAATCGCGCCAATTGTAAACATCCTGCAGTGCTTACCTGGCCACCTTTTCGGGGGGGGGGAGTGAAAGTAGCTGGGGATATTGAAAGGGGGAGGGGTCGGCCTTGGCGCCATGGCCTTTGTGGACAGCCAAGTAATAGCTCCTATCATTAGGCCTTATCTCTGCACCCCTTTGGCTACGAATTGCGTGTAAGCGAATGATGGTGTGTGCCTGCGGGTTAAGACTCTTGCTACGCAACTGACCTCTTATCTGGCCACAAGGAGGAACTAAAGAGCCGGGAGCCAATCTTTAAGACGCGGCCACTTCTAAAAGCTCCTGCTCTAAGTTGCGCTTAAGACGGCATTTAAGGGTACGTTTCTCCAGCGAACACCTGTAATAAGTGTTCGTTTCGAGATACAACGGTCGGGAGTCGGTTGATGGTACTTAGAAAAAAAAAGCATTTGATGGCATTTTTCTATTTTTCCCCCTTACGAATTGCTTTTTGAAATCTTTATTCAATTATAGGCCGAAAGTACTGAATTGCTGCTTATGTATATTCCTGAGGGGAATTTGCAAAACATGTCCAGTGATTATACGTTTTAAAATCGGAATAATGATCTAGAAGTCGTCCGATGGAAAGGGGAAAACCAGGCTTGTTGGAAATAGTTTCTTTTTTATTGACTTATTAGGTATTCATGAACTTCAGAGAATTTGATTTTGATCATAGTCATTTTTCTTTCAATTGCGAAACAATATTTGATTCCATGAGTTAAAATGCAATCTAGATTTCCTCGTAGAGATATTTATAACTAATTTTACTGGAATAATGAAAAAAAAAAAAAACATATTTTTTTCGCTCAGATATGCTTATCTTACAAAATATTTGAGAATAATTGTTGGGAAGTTTCAAAGGAATGAAAAAAGAGCGTTTTTACATGATTTATAATCCTTCGATAATTGGATGTGCTGCTAAATTGGTTCATTTTAACCAAATAACAGATCAAAATGCCACTTTAATTACAGTATGAATACATTGCCTTAATCCTTATTTTGCTGCTGTTTTAGAGTTAGTAATTTTTATTCATCCTAAAATTCCGATTTTTATGTTATTGCTGAATAACAAAATTACATGTTGACTGCAAAGTTTTTTTTCCCTCATTAAAACCTTTTAATCGCCTTTATATAACAAGTCCAACACGTAAATACGAAATCTCTTTAGTTTTTATTAATTCATGTAATGTTCTACAGCGGTGGGTAAAATTATAGACTCAATTCTTTTTTTTATTTTGATTTATTTATAATTTAGCTTTGTTTTCCACTGAAATAAAGATGAATAGTTGACAAAATAGCTCCAAACGTTGTGCAACTTGTCAATTTAATTAAAAAATTGACATTTTAAAAAATGCAAATTTTTATATCAATACGTAACTTGTAATTAATTGAAAACTGGACAAAAATTTTAACTTAAAGGTGAAATATTCCGAATTATGTCGGAAGTTTTGTTTGAGTATGTTAATTTAAAATAAAAGAGTGAATAAATGTTCTCTTTAGTGGTTGCTAAATATTTTGTTTTCCAAAATTAATGTGAAACATTAAAATGCAAGCCTGGACAAAAATAAAAGCTCGTTTTTTTTTCATTATTTAGTATAATTTAACAAATTTATTTCATTTCATTTAATTCATTTATTTATTTATTTTTTATTTATTCTTTTTTTTAAGTGAAACTGAATAACTCACTTATTTCTCTTAAATTGCACATAACTTAAAAAAAATGCTCAACCGATTTCTGAACGTAACTGGTTTTACCAGAAAGGTAACGCGATATACACATCGAAAAGTATCAAATGGTCAACTCGTAGTCCTGATCTTAATCCAATTTAAAATCGTTGAGTGACAATAGTTTGCTAAGTTCATCATGATGGGCACCTGTACTAAACAGATGAATTCAAAAGGGCAATACTTTCAGCTGTTGGAAAATTGTGAAATCCAGCCGCATGTTTGAGATAATTCAGAAAACTGATGGATGCACAACTCGTTTTAGATATTTTTTAGATTATACTGATGGCTTGATTTCACGTAAGGTTAGTTTTTTTTAAGTATCAAATATTCATTTTCTTTTTAATTTATCAAGAAAAACGTAGCATTTTCTTGAATCTCTGCTTTTGTTTGACTGAAATAACTGCAAATATAACTTAATTACACTTAAAAGAAAATGAAAAGTTTGTGAGTTTATAACTTTGTAATGCAACATTGATTCAGTTATGGATATTTGGCTGAACAGGCTTCAGTTTATTACCTTTGAGTTGATACTTTTGTCCAGCTTTCGCGTGATGATAGAATGTTAGATTTCAGCATTTTTAAAATTACATCATTTGTTATTTTTAATGAATTATACCGAATTTAGGACTATATAGTCATTTATTTTTACTTAAACAAAAAATAAATAAACTATGTTAAGTTATGAATAAAACAATGAGCAGATTTTTGAGTTTATAATTTTGTCCATCAGTGCATTTTAATGTTTGTCATTAATTATGAAAAACATAACATTTAGCAATATTTAGCGATAAAATATTAACTAAAATTTATGGTTATTTTGTTATTTTAAAACTTTTAGGGTCTTTTCCCTGGCTAATATATGGGTGCCGATTTTTTTAAGCATGTGTGAGGCATCTCCTCAACGTCATGCTGTTTCTGATACCATGACAAAGATTTCTGAAAAACAAACTCTTTGAAAAAATGTTACACCCTTGCCTTGATGTTCCTACCTGTTCGAACAATTAACTGAAGTAAAATATAATACAATTTGCTTAACCGTAATAGATATAACATTAACAGTGCCTCTAGTCGCATGTTTTCCAACTGAAGTCAAGTGATTTCCAAAATCTTAAAAAGCATCCCCCGTAACAACGTTTTAAAGTAGCTTATTTTTCTATCTTAAATTCACGAAGTTGCTAAAAGAAAAAAGTTTAAATTCTAAGTCTCTCAAACGCCCTGTTGAAAACTCAACAATAAAATCCATTATACGTTCATAAATATAATTTCGCCAATTTTATCCTTTTCCACCCCTCGTGTTTCAAAATATATATCATATTACCGCTGCGCCTCGATCAATAATTTATTTTTCTTTTGACCACCATGGCCCCACTCCTTTCCTTGATGTTTTTAAGCTCATTAGGAGAGCTCTCTCCCTTTTTCCTCTAAGCTCAGATTTCTAAAGCGTGCACTGTTTCGCACTGGATGTCATGACATTAATGAATCGTAGAATGACTGACAGACAATGTCATGTTTCCCTGTGTTTTAGATCTGCAGGGTTTTCTTGAAAGGAACACTGTTTAAAGGCGCAAATTGCTCAATAGTTTGTGAATTTTTTTACATTTGACGGTAAATATTATTCGCTTAGTGTGGAGATGTTTAGCTTAAATTTACCTTTGAACGGCTTTTTACGCTATTCATAAAAATAAAATAGAAACAATATACTTACAAGTTGGCACGATCTGGGCGAAATTGGTGTTTAACAATACTGAATGACAATATGTGTAAATGTAATTTTGACAAAAATGAAACGCATTCCGAGTAAAATAAATTCGTATTCAAGAGTAAATGTAAACCAAATATTTTAGAAATTAATATTTTAACTTCTTTGCAAGTTTTTATGTGCGTTTAAAACGGTAAAAAAGAACAGAGTAATAGAATTGTAATGGGAGAAAACGGCCGATATTGAAAAAAATGAACAGTATGAACAATTGATAAATGACTATGCTTTGTTGTAGAATTTTTCAAAGCTTAGTTTCTTAGCGTGCACTTTATTTTATTCAACGTCCTGCTTAATAAATCTGCTTACATTTAAAAACTTTTAAATTAAGCTCGCTTTTACATACATATCTAACGATAGTTTATTTACTTCAGTTACAAGTTCATATATGAGCCAATATTTAGAAAAGTGCCAATTTGAAGTTGGAGTTTTCTGAAAAAAAAATTTTTTTGCAGAAAAACACTAATATTGGATTTTAAGTCTAAATTGGGTTTAAATGCAAGAAAATAAAAGGGGGGAGGTCAAGGAAGTTATTTACCCCCTCCTTAGAGTACTCACTTTTAAGCCGTTACAGATCTGATGAATGTTACAGATCTGATGTTAATATGAGCTACATATTTGAGTTTATGCTTTCAGTCTTCGTTAACATCTCTAAATATATCATTTCCTTGCATTTTTAACATAGAATTAAGATAATTAAATTAAAATATATATATATTAGGCTAAAAAATCAAATTTCATTATAAAAAAGCATTTCTTGGAAATAAAAATGAGCGATAAGGTTTTTAGATAAAATAAATTATGAGATTACCAAATCCAAGCTAATAAAACATTTGTTTTGTTTTGAAACAACACACAACTTCAACTTTTTCAACACACAACTCTGCTGCTTGCTTTTCTTTAATTAGTTGCAGGAAATTTAATTTCTTGATCAGAAAGTCAAATTTAGCATACTAGTTAGTATCTAGTTATTTAGCGAAGTTATGAGAAATTGAAGCACCAAAAGTAAATAAATAAATAAATAAAATAATAATAATTAATTAACTTAATTTCTGCAGTGTCAATTTTTCTTATTTTACTAACTTCTATTGTTACGTCATGCAAACCACAAATGAAGCAATTGTACTAAAACTCATTGCTTTTCATTTTTTAAGAACAAAAATATTCAATAAATATGGCTAAAACCTATGATTTTTGCTTTTTATAATTCTGAAACATGTGAGTTAGTTCTGTAACATATTCGCTGTTTTTCCATGTTACCGCTCTGACTTACCGATCTGACAAACTGACAAAGTTTTTTTTTTTATTTCCGAGTCGATCGCACTAAACCAAAATCAAACACGTGGTTTTTTTCACTTGTAATAAAGGACTATACTTATATATAAAATAATTTTTAAAATAATAAAAACTGCGCATTTTAGAGCGTGTTACCGATCTGATGACTCAAATGACACACATTTTATAAAATCACTTTAAAAAATCTTACCTACAATTTTAGATGCAGAAATGCAAATTTTTAATTACGATTCGATAAAACATCCCACCAGGTACTCAGTATCACGTGGTATAGGTGCAGGAAATGATTTTGGGAGCCTAAACATAGATCGGAAGTTATTGTTACCCCTCTGACGGCGGAACTTGGGACACGCTCATTTCGCATCGGCTAGAAAATCAGAAATCGATTAAAACAAAAATGAAGTAAAATATTAACAAAGGGGTAAAAATAGAATCATTTTTTGTGCAAGTGCGTTTTTTTGAGAAGTTAGAAAGTGCGCATGACCTGTTTGCATGCTAAGCTTTGCTACTGGGGACACATTACCGATCTGATTTTGGATGTATAAAAACAATATTTTCTGAAGAAAAAAAAATTTTTTTTCTGATGTTATTAGATGAAATGAAAGCAGAACCTTATCTTCTTTCTGGGGAAAATTATTTTTTTAACTAGTTATTGAAATACTAGTGAAAATTCACTTGGGACTCAAATTGGCACTTTTCTAAATATTAGCTCATATATATATTAACAAATACGTGTGTTAGACGAATACGTAAGTACACAGTTCAGTCATATTAATGGGACAACCTCCTACCTTTGACAGAAAATAACCAATCCCATAAGTAAAAGTTTTGGCCTACAAAATACAGAATGTTCACTTCTTATTTTCAATTTGCATTCTTCAGATAGAGTGGAGGAGAAATCTTTGAAATGGGAGTACCTTTGAACATTGTACATATTTTCTTTAAAAATAAAGATTATATATATATATATATATATATATATATATGTTCATCTAACATGAACAGTATTGTTTGAGCAAGGTTTACTTTTTTCCCCTTTTGAATCCAAACTTGAGAAAAAACTTTGTAAGGTTTTTTGTGGAGAAATTTTATTTTTATAATTCTAAATATTTTTTTTATCTTTAGATTAAGCTTTTGGATTCAAAATCTTTGTTTTGATGAATTTATCAATCTTATTTAAGTAAATCGTTCCAATGCTAACCATATGATGAGGCACCTTTGACCTGATAAGTTGGGCTACCATTCAATGAATAAAATTTATACGAACATTTTTATAAGTAAGTGAATGCTCTTATCTTATTTTGTACATAAAAGGGTATTAAAAATGAAGATTCTGTTAACTTATTTTTTAAGACGGAACTTTTAATGTTAAAATTATCTTGATATGGTTTTCTTAAGACGGGTTTTTATCCTTCTCCCACAACAGTTTTTTTTTTAATTTACTTTGTGGACCTAAAATTTCATGTTTTCAGAACAATAGCCACATGATGATAATTCCGAAACTCAGGGGATCCCAGAAGCTTCAACTTCTCTTGCCCCAGCATTAATAGGACTGCATCTGAAAATCAAAATATGAAGAAACAATCCAGGTGGCTGTGAGAACAGAAAATGCAGAATGCCGACATTCACCACTGATAAAAATTTAATTAAAGCTGCAAGCAAAATTTCTTGAAATGAAGCATAAAATCTAAGCAATATTGCTTTGCTTTACCAAACCCAACCAAATTTTACGTATACATATTTAGGTAAATGATAAATATATTGTAATTTCAATATACTACGTGGAATAATTTAATTTTAAGTAATTAATGGTTTTTATAGAGACGCAATTTTTGAAAAACGCTGCCTAATTTTAATTTTTGCTTCACTGTTCAAAGGTTGTTCAAGGTACCCCAAATGGGGCACGTTTAAAAACGAGTATTTAAAATATTTTAAAGTTTTACATAATATTTCATTCAATTGTAAAAGAGTTGATTTGGGACTTATATGATGAATAAATACAATATTTTATCAAGTGATACTAAAACAGAAAAAAGTATGATCCGAATAAGAAGTATGTAGATTTCTGTGGAAACTGTTCAAAGGTGCCTCCTCTAAATGGTTTGAAATATTTCTCTGACTTAATCATTCGATTTTTATGAAACTTAATAGAAAAATATAGTTACTGATAAAACGTTAAAAATTGAATAAAATAAAATTATTATTATAATATTATAACTTTTTTTTGGAACGTGAGTCATACATTTTAATATGAGCATCAAAAACTAAAGAGTAAAAAAAAAAGCAAACATTGAATTTGTTTCAGTGTTGAAAAAGTGAGATTATTATTGGAATAAATGTTCCAGATAGAGGAGAAAAAATAATCTACTCGTAAATTGCTGCGGTGTTGTAATACATCAAATAAATGATGCCCTCAGGAAGCCTTGACCGAGAAGAAATAATAAAGTGAGCTCGGAACAAGGCTACGAAAGTGAAAATAATGCTTTCAGTGGCCAATTGAAACTTTTATTTTGTGTTGAAGCAAAATAGATGTCACTCAAAATATTTCTTTTCAAGTGATATACTGAGGTATGAATATTAACATTTTGTTGGTTAATTTTTTGATGAAAAGAGTATGCCGAGCGAGAAGGGAAATTTAAATTATCTTGGAATATTTTCTTTGCTAAAAATTAAAACCTTTTGAAAAAAAAGGCTGCTAAAAATTCCCTTTTTTAAAAATTAGGGGAGAGTGGTAATGAATGGGCCACTTTTTGGTTTTGAATTTTTGTAATTTTTTCTAACACTTTGTTTTAACTCTAAATTGGTGTTTTAGTTACTTTACTTATCTGGCTATCTAAAAAAGTCATAAAAGTTGGATTAGCACTTGTCTAAAATGAATTATAATAGAACTTAAAAATTTTGAAATTTGGCCCATTCAACCCACCTATGGGGTTGAATGGGCCATCGAAGGTAATGAATGGGCCACTAAATGAATTCAATGAAAACATGTGGATTTAATCTTTTATTTGCTGAATATGACAAAATAAATGTGGCACTTGACATGATGATACAAAATCATACTGATTTAAAATTATATAAACATCAAAACTGATGCAATTAAAATAAAACTGATGCATACCAATTGTAGCAGAAAAATGACTAAACAATGAGATTGTAAGAAATAAATAACATCAAATATATATATAAAAAAAATAACAGATAATACACACTATGATTTAACAAAATTTATATATTTCAAAAATAATATTAAAAATCACTTTCAAAAACTTCATCTTCATTTTCAAACTTGTCAAAATTCAAAAATTATTTTTTAAATTTACTAGACATCGGGAATAAGAAATATCTAACTTAAGTTACCAAGAAAGAAAATGAAATTGTACTGTGAGGAATATAATATGAAGGAGAGAGGGGGGCTTTTTCAAGCCACGCACTGCGACCAGAGGTCTATTGTATTATAGGAATATAATATAGATCTGCAAATTATATTTAGAAGTTACTACAAACCTATTTTGACGACAGTAATCTTTATCTATGACAGTCAGTTGTGTTTCATATTAATGCGAAAATCCAAAGAAAAGGAAGAAAAACAATATTTAAGTGGCCCATTCATTACCATGACATAGTGGCCCATTCAGCCCCACCTATTCTTTTGGAATACATTTAGGTTTTTTGAGTACATTGAATTTAGATAACATCAAAATACATCTTAAGATTAGTTTATAGACATGGAAAGACTAGCTTATACATATGTATGCAGTGAAATACTTGGTACATTTTAGCTAGGAAATGTTTTACTAAAAAGGAAAAAAGTTACTTTTCAGTCAGATTCTTGACCATGCCACTCTAGTTTGAAAATGGCTCAGCGCAAATGAATGAAAATTGGATGAGTTTAGTAGAACAAATAGCTACATCTATTGGTGGCATCAAAAAAAAATTCATGCAAATACTTTTTCATATTTTGTTAGTGGCCCATTCATCACCATGGCCCATTCACTACCACTCTCCCCTATGTGTTTCTGGAAAGTTTTGAAAATACTCAGGAAGTATTGCGAGTTGCGAACTTGAAAAACTTCGGAAAAGGGCACTAAAAGTAATAGAATATTAATGGTATTGTTACTCGTGGTTTGTTTCAATAACGTACCATTCATAAAGATAAATTTGAATAATATCTTTCATAAATAATATTTGTAAAATGTGATTTTAATGTTGGGTACATTAAAATCACACGGGTACGTAGGGCACGTAAACTATAGTCACGTAATATTAGCTTTAAGTTTTATAAATTGTGATTGAAAGAAAAAATCAACAAAGAGAAAACGTGTGTGAAAGCAAATAATACAACATTAAAAAGTATAAATGTGCAAAAACTCTTCGGACACGTGTTTCGGCGTTATAAGGAACGCATTTTTGTAATGCTCAAAATGTTTTAACAGTAATTAGCTAAAATTTTGGGCAATGAAAAGACGTGCCTAGAAACACGTGAGTTCCTACGCATTTGTGCTTATTAAAGATGTATTATTTGCTTATATTTTTAAGCACGAAGGTATTTTCGTGTACTCTTCTTATTAATTTTGTATTTGAAACCTCGTTTAACAAAATAAATAAGTCTTTTCGAAGCTATATTCTGGAATTTTATAGTATACTTGTAAGTTAACTTATGGTAATATATTTAAACGTGATGAAAATAGCAATGCAAGATAATTTTGAAAAACTTAAAAGTCAGAATATATTCTGTAATATTTACAATAAAATATTTTTGGATTAGTTTGTGATTCAAATTAATTTTAATCAGATTAACCAATTTTTAATCTTTTTTTTTAAATAAATACATTTGTGCTTAATGTTTTGTAATTATTTATTAAGTTTACACAAATTATTTTTTTTTTTTCAGAAATGTATTACTTAATTAATTTAGTGTTTCGAGTTATGTAATCTTAAAACAATGTACTTTTTAATTAGTCTTACATTATTTTAATTTGTGCGCATCAGCGTTAATTAATACGTTATTTACGTGTTAATTTGAAAAAAAAATCTTTGTCTCTTTAATAGGCCACTTAAAAGATGGTATTTAAGTTGGTTAAATGTTCACTCATCCAAAAAGGAAAGTAAAAAAAAAAAACTGTGCTTAAATATTTCCAAATATTAGCTGTATATTTTCACTTCTTACTGGCCATTACTTTAACAGCTACAATCGATACATTCGCAAAAAGTAAGAAAAGCGCAAATGTACATAGAAAAAGTTGAAAGCTGTTAGGGGAAAAGATTTTCGGGTGTGAAAAAATAAATGATAGGTGTCAAATGCACCGTTGAAGGCTGAATGGTATTAAACACGATTAAGGAAAATTTGATGGAAAATTAATTCAATTAATAATTTTTAAAAGTTAGCACTTTCTCGTTAAATAAAATTATGAACATCCATTATTTACCTTTTTTATGCCGAGAAATTTGTTTTAATTAGTTATTTGTGCGTCCAAAAGCAAATTATTTCTTAATTTTATGCAGAATGATTATGATATATTGTTTTTTACGCTTAGTATTTTTAGAAGCAGCATGATTTAAAATAAGTTTTACTTTCTTGACCTGTTGCTTTGATAAGAAATTTCCAGCAGATTTGATTCCAGTATCTTTTTTTGAAAAAGTTAGGAGTTATTTGATTCTGTTTTGAAGCTATAGTTCTTTGAGCAGATATTAACTTGAAATTTGGTTAATGTATCGGTTTCGTCAACTACAAAATTTTTGTTTTAAAGACATGGGTGAATATTAAGCAAAAATGTATTTATATTCAGATGGGACAGTTTTGTTTACAAAAAACTTTGGGGATCTTTTAACGAAATATTTAATATACACTGCTCGACATTGAAAATGCAACACCAAGAAGGAGTGGTCAGAAATTCATGAAAATTTTACCGTAGACTCACGTCACTGAGTTATGCAAATGATATGAAATGCGCAGCTCTCCGACGCACGTGAAGTAAGATATAAGAGAATGAAGTTGAAAAGTGGGCTATGTTCATGTTGGTTTTTCTGCCAGACTAATTATCGGAGAAATTTGGTTTTTGTCTCGAAGGATACGTGTGATAGGAGGAAATGCCACGCCGTCCTCAACGAAGACACTTCCAGCATAAAGACGACTTTACAAGGGGTATGGTGATCGGACTGAGAAGAGGAGGTCGGTCCATACGTCAAATTGCAGCTGATACCCACATGGATGCAAGCACTGTGCATCGGCTGTGTCGGAGATGGTTGGAAAGAGGAAATGTAGCCACATTGAGGGGTGCAGGTGCAGCCAGAGTGACGTCAGACCGCTTGGATCGACGGATTCACCGACAAGCTGTGGCGGACCCGCAAGTCACTTGTACGTCGATTCTGCAGCACGTGCAAGGTACCCTGGATGTTCCTGTGTCGACCAGAACCATTTCTCGTCGACTGGTTGCACGTGGCCTGCAATCACGGCGCCCGCTAAGAAGACTGCCATTGACCTCACAGCACAGACTCCAACGTTTGGAATGGTGCCGGACCAGAGCGACGTGGATGGCAGAATGGCAAACCGTAGTGTTCTCAGATGAATCCCGCTTCTGTTTGTCCAGCGATAGTCATCGCATACGTGTGTGGCGTCGACGTGGAGAAAGATCGAATCCGGCAGTAACTGTGGAACGCCCCACAGCGCGACAACGTGGCATAATGGTTTGGGGAGCTATTGCATACAATTCCGTATCACCTCTAGTTCGTATTCGGGGTACTATGACGGCCCAACGATATGTAGATAATGTACTGCGGCCGGTGGCAATCCCCTACCTTCAGGGTCTGCCAAATGCAATTTTTCAACAGGATAACGCCCGGCCTCATAGTGCTCGAATCAGCCAACATGTTCTACGAGGTGTACAGATGCTTTCCTGGCCACCATACTCTCCTGACTTGTCACCAAGCGAACATGTGTGGGACGTGATTGGACGCCGTTTGCGGAACCTGCCACTGCCTTGTTCAGAGGACGAACTGTGGCAAATGGTTGAAAGGGAATGGAGTGCCATCCCTCAGGACACCATCCGCAGGCTTATTGACTCCATGCCTAGACGTGTTACTTCGTGCATCGCTGTCCGCGGTGGTCCTACTTCTTACTGAGCCAACGCCGTCCTCGCTCTAAATTTTGCTTATTTATTTTGAAATAAATATCACTTATTGTTCCACGCTGTCTCTGTCTTCTTACTAAATTTCATCAATTTCTGACCACTGCTTCTTGGTGTTGCATTTTCAATGTCGAGCAGTGTATTTATATATATTGCATGCAAAAGGTATTACACGGTATTATTTCAGGATCAACAAAATGACTAATTAGTTTTTAATTTATTTGTACTTTACAATTGATTTTGCATTAAAAATAATATTAAGAACATTCGTAGCTCTATTTTTTCTTCTGCTTCAGCTAGAACATTTGAGTTTCAAACTTCCTGTTTTTTTGATAAAACTCGATGGTTTTAACACTACTGGAACAATGTTAATAACATTCGACTTTAATTTTTTCCCTTCTTCTAATCAGGTTTAGTGTATAACTATAAACTTATCTCCGTTATAAAGTAATTACATACTGTTAACAGAAGATGGTTACAGTAATATTAATGAAATTCGTTTATTTCCCTACGACATTGTATTATTTTAACACAAGGTAATAAATTTTAAACTTTCTATTTTGAATAATTTAATTATTGTCAACGTTCAGTTAATGTGAATAATATTGAGCTTTACTTAAGCACTCGTTTTAACTGACAGTTTTAAATCTGATCTTTTTTTTCACTTGTAAGCGTTCAATATTTTTATTTCATTATTGTCAATAGTATTGACAATAATGAAATAAAAATAACTCCGTCTTTCAACTTCAATTGTGTTTATAAAGTTTAAACTTATTTCATTTCTAATGCAGGTAAATAGATATCATTAACATAATTAGATCACGTTATTCTCTCGATTCACATGAGTTTATTAAAATTTGAGACTGCATAGCGTTAGAATTCAATCAAGCGCTACCAAAGTTATAATCGTTTAACCTAAAGTACATGTGATGTTGATAAAAATTTAAGTTTTTAATATTTTTTAATGAAAAAATAACTTATACCTTTCCCAAACTTCTTTTATTTTATAAACTGCTTTATTACTTGTCGTTAAAAACATTTTCTGGACAACAGCATTTTTAATTATGCAAAGACTGCCCTGCAACAATCTTGTAGAATTTATGTAACAGTTTATGCAAATATATGTATGTACCTGACTGATCAGTGAGTTATAAAACGTCTCATCTGTACATAAAAGTTAATTAAAAGCATTAACTTTTGTGCATTTAAAAGTAGGCTAAACATTCAGAATACAGTCAAGTATTATTATAAAATGTTAAATTAGTTTCAAAATGAATAGTTGATGATATTAGGAATTCGAAAAAAACATTTTTAATGTAAGACTCATTCTATAAAAGCACAAACATGAATCCTTTAAAATCTGTCTGAAAATGTACTACCAATTGGCACGTTTTCGAAAAATTAATTACAAAAACTGCATGTTATGGATCTAGAAAGCTCTTTTGACACATGACTAGCAATGGTTTTAAAACTTTTCTTTCATTTAAATTTTTGGCTGGCGATGCAGAGTAATAACCCAAGTAGCATCAATTCATCGGATTTTGCTCATCCGATCATCGAACTCCTCGTAAATTGATCCCGTAATGCACGATGACATCGTTCCGATCAGTATCCGAGTACGGTTTTCGATGAGCTACTTTTCATCGGAAAGCGATATCTTTCCGATCAACTTTCCCGATGAAAATAAGCCGAGCATCCAAAATTGATCCTAAATTCATCGGCACGGGACTGCACTGCTCGTAAATTGCTCCAAATCTCATCGTATTTCGAGCAAAACTCATCGGATTTTGCTGCTCGGATTCTGTTTGGCCGATGACACATATTGGAGCAATTCCCGATGAGAACTCATCGAATCCGATGAGAATTTCTTCGGGTTTCGATGAATGGCCGATCATCGGCCGATGAGATTATGCTGCTATGGAATGTTTTTTCTGTTTTGGTAAAGTAGTCGTCAATGTATACTACATATACAGAACTGCTCATACCGATTTTAATAGTTCATGGTGCTGTAAATAATATGATATGCCTATTCTCTTTTGTAATATGCAAGTTTAATTCATTCCCAGGGAATCCTAATATATAAATATATATTTTAAACATCCCTCTTAAAATATTAAAGTGTTCAAAATATGTTTTATGATCAAAAATAAATCTTTACTTGATAATTCGCTGATTCAAAAGAAGTGTGCCTTTTGCAGATGATCATAAATATAGAAATAGTACGTTATTTTGGTTATAAAAACACTTCTTACGTGTCATGCGCAACTACATCGCATGAAATCGGCATTTTGTGTCGATTAAAAACTTTTCAATGCAATCCGTTTGCATAAGGTTTAGACTCACGCGCTCCCAAATTTTCTTATATCACGCAATTCAAACACGGCAGCATCACATGTGTAACCTTTTTATACCATTTATTTCTTTTCCGAAAGAGTTTCAAGAAATTTTGTCAAATACATGTAAGTTAAAGGTACATATATATATTTTTGACATAAGTTGCTAGAGAACTTAAGTGGTACCAGTATGATATCTGAGTTATATTGTGTTTATATTTCAACTGATTGAACAATGTGGAACGTCAGGGAAAATGAATACCTTAACAAAAACTTTTATTGTTCATTCATTTATTTAGTTGTTTATAGAGCCAAAGAAAAAAACCAAACATATATGAAACAAAACATATATGGAACAAAATGTAATAGATGAGAGGTAAATCGCTTGCCTGATTATCCCAAGTTATCTCGGGGTCGTATGAGTTGCAGGTAATTATTATTTCGAGAAAACTCGGCTGAAACTAATTGATTTTACGCCAAAAATAATTAAAAATTCAACTTGAAACCTACATATTTTATTTGTATTGCTTCATTTTCTTGTATTTCAAAATTAATTGTTTAAAAAAAAATGTGTTTTTTTTTTTTTTTTTTTTTTTTTTTTGCAATTTTTTCCAAAAAAAATTCATAAGGGAAGTTGTTAACTTTTAGTCTCAGAAACGTATCTTTTAGTAAATTAAGGTTATCCAACGTTTTCTAGCACAAAAATTGCAGATTGATGCAGACACGTGTTTCGGAGTTACAAGGAGCCCAATCAAGGAGCTTTATCAATGCAAAGAGCTGTGAGCTTCAGAATGAAAAGATCAAAGATCTGAAGCAGAAAATGTTCACATTACACCATCATTTCTGATAGTTAAAATTGTTAAGCAGTAAGTAGTAACTTCCTTCTACAAATTTCTGGCTAGAAAATGGCTAGAAAATGACGCGTTTGTCTTTTGTTTGGGGTGTTCACTCACTGGGTGGAGGCACTTTTCTCGTTTGAACCACTCAAAAAAAAAAAACTGATCCGGAAATATAAAAATTCACGTAATATTAAAAAAAAATTAATTGTATGGATCATTTTCAAAATTTGCTTACATTTGCTGTCCGGAGGTTAAAAAAACTATT
Organism: Uloborus plumipes; assembly: GCA_038373865.1. NCBI lineage: Eukaryota > Metazoa > Arthropoda > Arachnida > Araneae > Uloboridae > Uloborus > Uloborus plumipes. The sequence goes on from JAXGGA010006041.1 coordinate 51,978, forward strand.
TTGAAGCATAACTCATATTTTAAATTCAATGCGAACAATTATTTTCTGCAAGACATACCCCAAAAAATTCTATCACTCAAAAAATTATTGAAATTTATTTATTTTTATATAAGTCTTTAAAAATGAGAATCAAGGCAAAAGCGCTTGTCCATCTCCAATTTTCGCAAGTTCAACTATTTTTTTGTATACTTAATTGTATAAAAAAGTATATACAACAAATTAGTTTTATATATTGACTATTAGTATATGATATTCATAATAAATATTGACAATAGTATTTTTTTTCATTAAGAAATCTATGAATATATTTTGTTCGGCAGTTCTTGTCAAGTCCGTTACCCTTAGATTATTTCAGCTAAAAAAGGTATTTATTGCAGTCAAAAGATGGTTACACGTATTCAGTTAACTTAACAAACTAGTGACGTAACTATTTCGTACTATTTTGTTTTACTGAGTTGAGAAGTATTGCTGCGGTGTTTCGCACAAGATTTGTTCAAGGTGCGTATTTTTATTCTTTGCCAAGTCTCTTCCCAAAGATTTTAATATTAATTTTTACTTTTTCTCAACTTTTACCTCGAAATATTGTTTATCATTCAACTCTAAGAAAATGCATATTGTTGTTCAATTTTTAAAAATTCGACAACCTAGCTATAATTAGACATTTTGGTTGAAATTTCAAGTCCGTTACCGGTCAAATCCGTTACCAAATGTCAATTTCGTTACCATACAGTTTTTGATCAATATTTCAACAATCACAAATATCGTTTTAAGCTTCAGGGACGCAAATAATTTCAAATGAAGTTGGTTCTAATCGCTATGATATAGTTTAAATGTGAGATTTCATATTGATTTTGTATGGTAACGGACGACAAATTTTCTTGCAACTTAAAGTTTTACAACAGTATTTGAATACTTAATAGTGCAAGTGTACAACCAATTACTTTTTCGCACACCTAAAATATGCTACGAAACATATGTTAGTGATTCTAAAAGAAAATAGCAAGTTAAAAAAATTACTTAAAAATTCTGAAATGTAAGCATATGGTGAAAATGACCCATATATATCACAAAATTTTTTTACTGTCATGTGACAAATGCTGCAATTTTTAATGATGCTATGAATTTTTAAAAAAATTTCGTTTACGTTTTCATTCATTGGTCGGTCTACTCAATAAATGTTTCAGATTATGAGGACGTTTTGAAACACACCATGAGTTATAATTTTCCTAAGATTTAAAAAATAATAATAAATGTGAAGACAAGCCATCTTTTTTTTTTACAATTTAATCTGATTTAAATTCAAATAAGTTGCTGGACTAGAATTATTTGATTAAATCTTGCAGTGATCGGCGACTTACTGTTTGTAGATCGCCCCTTCAAGAGCTCATGATAAGGAGGGGGCAAAGTGGACAAAGTGTAATGCCAAGAAACTGCAACTGTTTAAGATTCGAGAGGCTAGAAAAGCGATAGCAAAAATGCGAGCCTAAAAGGTACAACATCGCTCGAGATGTAGAAATCCGCTTCACAAATGGAGTTTTTTCCCTCCCCCTTACACGTACGCCCTCCTTTTTAGATGTTGTGTTATTTATGGGTTTCTTGTATTGCACCCAAAAGGCAAGCCATTGACAACTGACCGCCATCTAAAGTGCTTGCAATGGTCGTTCCGAAAGTAAGTCTTTTAACCAGCTTACTAGTGCAGGACATACACACATAATGGTACTTTTCCCAATGGAACTGTTGGCGAACAAATTCCAGGTGAGGCTAAACGGCGCCAGGGCTTTTTTTTCCTGATACAGATTTTTTCTTTCGGACATCTCATGCTTTGATAAAAAGCATGAAGTTTAAAAAGTTCTCTAGAGCTTAAATTGCGTGAGGATTTTATTTTGCATTGAGAAGAAAAAAATCAGATGCAGGTAGAGAAAGAAACTGGGAATTAAAGTAAAATATGTTAACGTTTCAAGCTCATCCCGTGTTTTTGCACGAATTGTTTATTTCTTATTAAATAATTTAATACATGTACATTTAAAAGGATAGATGTTCTTATGTGCTTTTTAGTGGCATCATTCATACATGCGTAAAATGCGTTTTATGTTTTTACTTCACACATGCAAGTTAAGATAATAATTATAATTATCTGTACGGAATTAAACATTTCTGAATCAAAGTGAAAATCTTTTTTTTTTTTCTTATTCTGTCGAAATCGGGGTTAAAGTAAAGTAAGCGGGACTGTTTTACTCGTACCTTTTTATGGTATAAAGAGTTATTTAAATAGTTCGCATTCAGAGTACATAGCACTAATATTTCAACAAAAGTATTGTAATTCCACGAACCCGTTAATGAAAACCCGTCAATACAAATAATTGCAAAAGCAAACCCTGAAACTTAGTTTTTTAATTTAAACTTTAAATTTCCCACCAGATAGAGGCACCTGGGCTCTCTTCTATGCAAACCAGAGCAAGGGATTAATTTTGAGAGAAGAAGGTATTCAAAGCCAAGCGAATACCGAAAGGATCCTTTGCATGCCACATAATTATACGACATGAACACCGGCGATTTTCTGCATCTTATAAGTTTACCAACAGGGCATTTGGACCGTGGGTCAAAATGAGTTTGAGGCTAAAGCCTTATCACTACACCACCCAACTGATAATAGCGACAAAACTCGCAATTATTCATTTGCGAAGTAATTTTAAGGAGAACGAATTGTTTAGAATATCAATGAGAACCATTTCGTATGATTCGTTTACAGCCTCGCGCGAGAAAGAATCTCTTACAAAATGTGTTCGGTGTTAGCTGATGAGACAATTGACCATCTGACGCACTTAGAATCGTGCTTAATGGAGAAGTTTTATTCCTAAATTTGAAAGCACTCTTTGTGAAAGTGACCATGATCGGAGAATTGTATTTTGTTAGTGGTATCATGCAAACTTTGCATGCGACAAATATATTTCTTTATTATTATTATTCCTTTATTATTATTTTTTCTTTATTGAAGAAATTGTTCTTCAAACAAGTGCGAGCAACATTTTTGTAAATTTGAGCTTTAATAATACATTCATTTTGTCATTTATTTTACTACTAGCTGACCCGGCGAACTCTGTTCCGCCTTAAAGGCAATAAATAAGCAAATTTTTGAATTTATTAAATTTTTTTATTAGAAAATACAAAAAAAAAAAAAAAAATCACCCCCCCCCCCCCTTACGTTCTCTATGTTTGGCTTCAATGATTTTTTTCTGAGCATGTCAAACATAGAACTTGTCATAAAATTCAGTCAACGATTTTATAGTAGCCGGAATCAGTGGCCAGCAATTTGATCACTTTCATTAAATTATTAGGTTTTATTTTGATACACTTTATTTTTAAGTTTAATATATTTCTTCATTATTATAACTGTGTTTGTGTAGTTGTCATTTAAATAGTGTATACATTTTTTGATGGCATTCTGTATGTCTAAGAAGTTTTAAGATCAACAGAAAATAAAAACCTACAGTCGAATTAAAATAAGAAGATAAGTCATGAAAAGAACAACTTTCCAAAATTAGTTGTTTCTTTAATGAATAACAAATGAGACATAACAGCTGATAGAAAAAGTACTTTAAAAATATGCAATCGGCAAAAAAGCATAGTCTGAATCATTATTTTCTATTTCGCAACTGTCCAAATTATTATTTTTAATCTTACATTTGGATTTTACGTGCTAAGATTTTTTACTTCGTAGAGAGAGATCTTGTACTTTTCCTCTCTATACATTTCCTCGAGAATAGACCATATAGAGTAGCTTTTATCAAAGCAAAAGTTATTTTATTGTAGATGCAGTCGGTCGTTGCATAAAGTGTCAAACTATAGCTTAGAACTTTAAATCAGTGAAAAAGAAAAGTTAAATTAAGCCGTTTTGTCTTGTCGTGATTGAAAGTTTGTCAAGAAGTAATGTTTAATGCCACTGAACTTTACTGAAGACTGATTAAAAAATAAAATTGCCTTGTCTAAAAAAATATTACATAACACTCTGGTTAACAAAATAATTTCCAAACTATTTTTTAATTAAAAAACATTAATCACTTATTTATACATAGATAATTAATTTTGCTTTGCACAAGATCAGTTCTGGTCAAACATGAAGTTTACAAAAATGATAATTTCCGAGGCGGCATTTTTGCAGCCGTTTCGCGATCCCTTCGTTCCCAGCAAAGCAATTAAATGTTTAACATCCGGCTTCATGGTAATTTTTACGGCATAACAACTTTTACTCCCGTTCACAGGATTTCTTTATTTGCATGTGAGGAATATAATTATTTCAATGAAATAAATCTCATTAATGTAAACTTGTAAAGAATTTATTTCTGCTCTTTATATTACTAAGAAAATTCGCTAAAATAAAGCTCGGTTGGGAAAAGAAAGACTAAACTTATTACACCAACAGTAATTACTTCAACACCACCCAAGGGAATAAGTTGTTGCAGTTAAAAGTGGTATAAATCCTTCTAAGAAAGATAAGACAAAATTTACAAAGGTGCGTAAGAAACTGGGCTTTGATGTTTATCATGCTTGCTCGCATAAGCAAACATGTAACGAGCATATTAATATAATTACGATGATAACATTTTTGCTCGGACGGGAAAAAAACAAGTTCTCAGAAGTTTTGCGTGTCCTTCGAATCTAAATTAAAGACAAAAAAGGGCGGAATTGTACAGTCGTTTAAATTGCAGTGCTTCTGAATGTACCACTGATTATTGAGAAAAAGTGTGAACGTTTAAAAGACTTTCAATTTTTAACCCTTAACGGTCGAGTGTTGCCCCTTAGCAATGTACCTAATTTATTCTTAGAGAATATTATGAGAACAAAATTAAGCTCTGTTGTTTCCAATAACGCATAAAATACTCAATGAAGATGCTATTAAATTAATTTTAAACTTGTAAAAAGGAGCACTTTTCTGATGAAAAAAGAAATATTTATTTTTTCAGAAAACGTGGCCTTAGCATTCTTGAGAAAACCTACCTTTCTTCAACGTAAACAGTAAATTTTTTTTTCAACATTTGTTAATATTTTTAGAACATTCAATTGTAAATTATTTGTTTTCTTTCGTTGGAACTAGTACTGCAAATATTTTTTTTTATTTAAACCATTAACTATGATTAGACTTTTCCAAGTATTTTTTCTGTGATTTGAATATGAGTTTACAGCCATAGAACACATTAAAAAATGATTAATTGGGTATTTTAGGGTATTTCCGTAATTTGAAGATATGTTTCACTTTTAATTTATAATTTATATCTTTATACAGTATATAAATCCACTTAAACTATGCAAAGTATTTTGATAGTTAATAATTCTTCAAAATATCGAACTTACAAAGCTTTACGCAAATTTATAAAGCAACTTTACTTATCCGTTTCTCGTTTTTAAAAGTTTTCTTCTGAATTGCAGTTTAATGTAATATATGTTACAGCCTGATTGTGTTAAAGTTTTATATAATCACTAAACAAGACTACTGGAAATGTGTAAAGGCATTTTCCGCTTATCTTAAAAATGCACAAAGCATTGCGTAAAAAACATGATATTTTATTATTTAAATAAATTCGAAATTTTAAACTTTAAATCTGATTTACCTGACTTTTGTTGCACTGATACAGAAACGAATACTTTTACAAGAGTTAAAGACATCTTAAACCGTTAAACCTCATTTCATATTTTTAGAAAAAATAGCATGCAAGAATTATTAAATATATTTGTACTGAAATAGAAATACATAAACGATAACGTTACAAAAACAGTTTGAGAAAACGTAGAACACCGCGCAAAACTTGTGAGATGTCCCTATCTGTACCTGATTTTGTGTTTGTGAAATAATCTTCATTTGGCATTTTTTTTCCATGGGGCCATCTGATAAAGCCCCAAAGAAAAATTAACAAAAAGCTCATTTTCCCTCCACCCCCCCCCCTTTTTTTTTGTTCTTCTCATGAGGCTGAATCAGTAGAGTTCTCTCTCAACTCCAAACTTCTAAACTTGTGCGCAATATCGCTCACGTAGAATCATTAAGAATGAAAGTAAAATCAATTGATTATGATTTTTACTGTTGTTTTAAAAATCAACCAAAGCAGATTACGAAAGAATAATAGAAATAATATGATTAAAAGCCAGAATTAGAGACCCATTTTTCAAAATTTCAATGTTTTCGTATAGCAAATAATTATAAGGCTTCCCAGTTAAACGTACCTGTTTTCTTGTGAGCAAAAATATATCCAGTTCAGCTTCATAAATTGGAACTAATTGAGACGGGGAATTGTTGAGAATAACAAATCGCATCGATTATCAATCATGATGCTATTATACTATATTAATGGCTGGAATGTGTTTGCTAAAGCAGGTGAGAAAATCTTATCACTTCTGGCCCGCTTTCATCTCTCCTTAATCATCAACACTGTTACTCGCAATCGTGGGCTGTTTAAAGGGCTATGTGGTTGGGTTGATGTTCTCGAATGACACTTGTGATGAGCGCTTTCTGCTTTGACTTAAATTTTCAAATAATAGCTAAACGGGGAGTAACTTTCTGTTTGGTGGGTAACCCAACAGTAACTCATGATGGTCAGTAGGCGCCTAGTTTTCTATGAAGATTTTAGAAGCGTGAAGTTCACTTTTTCTCAGCCAGAGTGGAAAGCCTTTCATTCTATTCACTCAAAATATTGCACAGTACATAACAATGTACAGCATGCCTTATACCGTTGTCAAAAGAATCACTGCACAAGCAAGCGTCAAAAATCCTTTTTAGCAGTCGATACAGATACATTTACATTGCATGTTAACTTCGTTCGCATGTTATTTGTTTTTTATACGGAATTGGTTATACCAATGCTACCCAACCTTTTTCTGCCCAAAGGACTACGCCTCACATTTAAATAATTCTCACGGGCCAGAGCACACTTAAATTTTTAAAATATTTTATTATTTTCTAAATAATATAGGAAAATATGGAACAAGTTTCATGGTGTTTCTAAAAGGACATGCTTCGGAAAATTGTGTTTCACGGAACTTAAGAAAAATCGCTCCTTTTGAGTTTATTTGTTCTTTTTTATAGGGAAATAATAGTTACATAGGATGTTAACCAAACAATAAACATATTAAATAAAACCTATATTCCGATTGAATTGCTCGATTTACTTTGTGTACCAGCTCACAATTCGATAGAAGAATCACAAATCGATTTAAGCTACTTATAAATAAAAATGAACCAACGCGTTACGTATGATTACATGGTTCAAAAAAAGAAAGGTTTTTTAAAATCCCTAATTGAATATTAATAAATGCTTAAAATTAGAAGACTAACATTATTCGCGTAACCATAAATCATATTACACATTCTTGATACATTTACTATGTTTTGTTTTTTAAATGGAGCATTTTATTGAGCATCATTGTAAGTCTCCCGTAAAAATGGAGCAGTAAACACCTTACATAAAAAAATCATGGCTCCGTAAATGTGTTCTTATCTTTTGTATTAAACAATCTCCGGAAACTAAATATATTTTAATATTATTACGGAAAATAGAATAGTGCTTTTTGAAAACTTAAATAAAATTGTTTTACATAAAATTCCGGTATTTTTCCCATTATTAAGCTAAAAAATGTATATATTTTAAAGATATTTTATATCCTAAATTGAATTACACTAAATAGGTGCCAAATGCGTTTTAAAATTCGCATTAACCTGAAATACTAAGAAAGGCACGGGAGTCGTTTGCAATGATCTAACATTAAAGTCATCTGTCTACCCACTACCTCATTTTCCCCTACTCTGGGGGGAAATCTGAATATCCCCCTCTGCACACTTTAATAAAGGTATGGGGAGAGGGAATTGATTGTGGCTTTGTCTCCAGATTTCGTTATAAATCATAGTTTGGGCAAGAACTATTTCCCTCTCTGGACTAAATGCGTTTTGTGTGTTGATGAAAGGCAGGGATTGTCCCTAATCGCCATAATGCGGGAGCGGTGGAATTTTTTGGACTCTGAAAAAAGTCCGATGAATGGGAAAAAGTGGAAATAAATATCTGGATTCTGAGGATGACAACAAAACGCACTTCCGGACATGCAATTTAGGCGAGCTGCAGAAACAATCACCAACTTTCTTCCGAGCGCCAAGTTTTGGACACAAAGTTTTCATTTGATGCTCTTTTATCATATTTAGTTATCAATATAAATATGCGACCGGGCTCTGATTTGTTTTGACTGGATTCAGAATGCGTCAGGATTTTAGTTACTTTAAGTTTGGATGCGCTAAATTTGGATAATTTAATTTAATGAATGAGTTTGTGTAACAAAAAGCACAACGCCAGTGTAACTTATAAGCAACAAAAATGAAATATATTTAAAATATCATTAGCTTTACTACTTGGGTAGCATGACGTAAATCAGTCGAACTTCTTTTACTTAAGGCTAGATTCTTTCTCTTGACTTGAATTCAGATAATAAGTAAAAAAAAACTTATTATATAACGTTAGTCGAATGTGCTGCTTAATAAACAGTGCATTTGTGATGATGAGAATACTTATCCTATACCGTTGCCTTCGAACAATAGTAGAAATGCTTATTACTTTTCTAGGATAAGACTTATTGCTGGTGCTTTAAGGTGACGATATACCATTCCTCGTGTTAGTTTTGTGATGGATATGTCATAACTTTCTCAATAAGTCATTAAACTTAATAAGTAAGGAGCATTATCTTTAAACAAAACAAAAAGCTATCGCAATGAGCAGAAAATTTGCGTAAAAGTAACATTTTCTCTGTTTTACGAAAAAAAACTTTTCAACGAATTCTTTCTGCTTGAGTGAAAATTAGAGAGCGAATGCTTCGCATGGATCATCTAATAAATCATTTATTTCTTAAAAGGAAATAAGCTTTTAATCGAAGACATCATGCCAGTAATCAGTTAAATTTTCGGCATTTGAACCTAGTCTCGCTGTGTAAGCTATATAGTACAATTCATGTTTTCTTAATATGATACTTGTCATCTTAAAAAAAAAGGTAAATTTCTCGGAAATTTTACAAATTATTATGAAGCAGAAACAAGCAAAAAAGTTTAGTTCAATATCATAGACTTCGGTTTATTTTCGGTCTAAGAAAGGAATCATTCCGTATAATATCTAAAATGGGACAAAAATTATGATTTTCATTTTAAATAAATACACATAAACTTAACAGCTAATTGCTTTAAAACGCTAAATTTTAACCATCATAAGTAAAATTAACTTTCCTTAATTGTCTCAAATTATCTTTTCTATGCCGTACGCAGGGCCAGTATTTATTTATTTTTTAAATTTTCGAAATTGGAAAGAATTTTATTGTGTTATTCCACTAAGAATTAAATGCCCATTAGATATAAATGTTTATCTTTAGAAAGAAGGCATCTTATATATTTATTTTTGTTTTGAATTCGCGAAGCTCAACTGCATCAAAGTTTAATGGATCCATAAAAGTGACGTCATTCCACAGCCATTATGTAACGAGTGAATTTAGAATAAAGCTGTCAATCTGCCACACAGCTATGCCTTACTAAATGAAATATTAGCTTACCGTTATGTTAATGATAGCTTAATTACCCTTTGCTGATGATAACAGCCTTTGAAGTGATGATAACCTCTCCAGAAGCGATGCGGTTTTCGAATCAACCATTGGCCACGATAATTTAACAAAATAATCGTTCTACATGCGCAAAATAACTTAATTTCAGAATTACAGTCAGTGAAAAATATACACCAGTGTGTATATATATATATATATATATATTAGGGTGGGCCGAAAATGACTCTTTTTTTCGATGATGAGATATGCGGAAAAGGTGCCTTCGAGAGCAAGCACAAAGCACTCACAAAAAATTTGAAATTTTTTGTACAATTTCTTAATCTGCCGCAATCGCTTAGAAGTTTCGGAAAAATGCTACTTTTTGATGTTTTTCGTAAAATTTGTCAATTTATTTTAAATATTTTCAGTGACAGGTGTCACTTAAAAGGTACTATTAGGAGCACTAAGTTCACATTAAAAATTTGAATTATTTTGCTTCATTTCTTGATCAGCCATAAACGCTCGTGGGGTTCAGAAAAGTGATAAAATTGGATGTTACAGCAAAATTTGTGATTTTTTTTTCCGAATTTTCCCCGTATTTATGACAAATTAAATATAATTTACAATTTAATTTTAATGTTAATTTAATGATAATAGTGGGCTTTTTTTGCTCTTCCCATTTCCGAAAATAATTTGTAAAAAAGATTTCATTTTGCTGTAATATCCAATTTCTGCATTTTTCTGAACCCCCCGAGCATTTATGGCTGATCAAGAAATAGAGCAAAATAATTCAAGTTTTTTATGTGAACTTAGTGCTCCTAATAGTACCATTTAAGTGACATCTATCACTGAAAATATTTAAAAAAAATTTTGACTAATTTTACGAAAAACATCAAAAATTAGCATTTTTCCGAAATTCCTAAGCGATTGCGGCAGATCAAGAAATTGTGCAACAAATTTTTTTGTGAGTGCTTTGTGCCCTCAATTGCACTTTTTCCGCATATCTCATCGTCGAAAAAAAAAATCATTTTCGGCCCACCCTAACATATATGTATAATGTTTTAAATAATATATTCTTTTAATTATTAAGGTTTTTTTTATATCGGAGTTACCCCCATCAACTCATTGTTAAGTTTACAGTTATATATTCATTTAGTTAATTCATTTAGCTGTACATTTTATATAAGTAGATATTTAGTTACCTAAAGAGTTTTAATGCGAATTTATTGAAATTACTAATGTTTAAAAGACTTTATTTTTCAATTCATATGTAGTCAAAAATAAACTGAATAATTGGGTCATATTTGTCATCAAATTTTTGTGTGTCAGTTAAACTACAGCTGCTTACATCGTTTTCATAAAAAAAAATCGCCTTGATTTCTCCCTTTTCTGACATTATTGTTTGTATAATTTATTCTAGTATTTTAAGAAAAAACAATGCATGAATTATACATAAGCAAGTTAGTTTAATGTGTCTTTCCTCAGAAAAGTAATATTGGATCTGTTTACAACTGGCGTTAGACAAAATATCAATCTTGCAACACATTGATGCTTTTCAGCCACTTAATTATTTCTCTCTTCTAATTGGACTTTTTAGTCACATGATATGGAATACAACATACAGAAATGTGAGAAAATAACTTGTTGAGGAATGTAAATAACATAATTACTACACGTATTTTTAATTTAAACAGTTATCTAAATAATCTTAACGAAAATTAAGTTTTATTTCTTTTTTCCTTTTATATCTAAAATTGGGAAGATAATTAAGGTACAGATACAAAATATAAAACTTTCAATTAATTTTATAAATTAGATTATTTTAGAAAAACATAGATTGATATATACTTTTTACAACCAGAAAATTATTTCTTAGTGTAAAAAAGCAAATTTAATGTAACATGGCTGCTGAACGATTTTTTTTTCTGAAAAACTAATCACCAATTCGCTTTTTAGCTAAACATGCTACCTGGCACCAAGAACTTTGTTTTACCCCAGCTCTGTATAAAACATGTATAATAATCTAAATTAATGTAGTTTTCTTTTCTTCATAATACGACAAATCAATTGATAAAACTCTCAACAAGTTAGACAATTCAATTTTAATATTAAAAGATTCTCCTACTCTTGAAAATATTAAGTATTTTCTTTTCTTTCTGGTATGAGTAATCTTATGAAAAGATAATCACTTTTTAGAGCAAAGGGAAAGGTTTCGGAAATCTGCTTCCCCACGGCATAAATCATGTCAAGGGATTTGAAAAGCGGTATTAGAGAAGATCTTTAGAACTTATCAATGAACCATGGCCTAAAGCCTGTGGCTTAAAGTTATATGGATCAATTTAAAAAGTGAAAGAAAAAAAACAGTGTTCGTAGTCTTTACTGTGAATCTAGTAAATTATTGATGTTTTATTTACAATTTTAATCGTAAATTTTGGTAAAATAATTTATATATTTTTAAAAATTACTTCGGAAATGTGAGAAATTCCACCAAACATTTAAGCTTTATCTTGGAATTTTAGTATGCATTTGATTTTATTGCACTGATGAAGAATTTCGGTAGCAGTCTTGAAATAGCCATATACTATTATTTTTGACATTTTTCAAATTCACAATGAGGTTTTTTAAGCTCATTATTTAAAATACTGGATTATATTTTTAAATATTTAGAACTCAATAAAGTAAATTGGTTTTAATAGGTATTTGATAGGTTAGTCATAAATAATTATATTTGCATCACTTATTTTCCGTTCACTTTTTTTCTTACTCATTCACTATTTCATTCACTCATTTATTATTTCTAATATACAAATTAACGTATTTATTGATTGATTTATTGTTTCATTATCTATTCATTTTTATTTGCACATCATGAAAAACATTTTTAATAACAAAATATAAGATGTCATTACAAAAAATTATTTGTTTCTTTTTTGCCCCATGAAAAAAGGTGAAAATCCTCCCCCCCCTTACTTTTTTTAACGTATAAATTTACTACCAAAAACAAAATACTTTAATGCAAGTACATTTTAATTGTACATTTTCAAACAAATTTCGTTTGTTCTTGTTGAAAAAATATATGTTAGCTTGGCTATTTCACTTGCCCCACGTTCCCCTACTTATCTGTTTTCAAATTCACGTGAATGCAAAATAACACTCTTGTTAATATGCAAATTTAATTTATTGTTACCAAATAGCAAATTGGGTGAAAATTTTGTTTCAAGACTCGAAGAAAAAAGCGTAGAAAGTGTAAAATGCTGCAAATAAAATGTAAAATTTTACTGCTTAAAAGCCTTCATTGGAAATTCGTTTTATTCCTGTGGGGTATATTTTCGATATCCCAAAGAAAAAAAAAGAGTTAGAAAAATAAACAGATGCTATATTTCAGAACAAAACTACAATACCTTATCTGTCATATTGTCATATATCTGTTGCGCAACTCTTCTTTCGTGCAATTAACCGCAATTTATAAACTTTTTATCGATTTCGTCCAATTTGTTCTTGCGCACACAAACTTTCCCCTTTAACATGAAAATGTTTTATAAATGTATCTTCTTTGCAGGAATATCAACACACGCTATAGAAGTAAATAAAAGTTTCAACTCTGTTTATTTTGTTCGTGTTGACGAACTGCTAACGCTTGGGAAAGTGATTGCGTGTTTTTCAAGTTATGGTAATTTATATGTATTTTCTTTGTACTAAAAAACGTGGCCGTGACAGAGAAGCATCGTTTAATTTCCATACTACGTGATATTACCGGAAATGCGTAAGCGTAAAGATTTACGTGGTTTTCGGGCTGTAAATGCTCTAAGATGATATAGATTTTTAAAAAAGTCGAAAAATAAAATATTTTAAGTTCGATTTCAGTTTCTGTTGGTCATCCACACACTCTGTCTGTCTGTCTGTCTGTGTCTATTTGGGACAAAATGATGTGAAAAAATAAATAAATGTCCCGAATATTTATTTCCACCACGCTGCTGCCTTTGTCCCACAATCCAAAATAAACTACCAAACCAAAATTTGCACGAATTGAAGTACTGTTAGAATTACTGCGAATGTACTGCGAGAATTAAAAAACTTTAAGGTTTTATATCTTATTTGTAAAAGTTTACTTTGATCACTTTGAAACGGATCAAATAACTATTACAATGCCGGCCACCTTGTCTAGTGGTCAGAGTAGTCCGCCATGGATGGTGTGGCCCCGGGTTCGAGTCCCGGCTTGGGCATGGATGTGCTTTCTCTCTCCTGTCCTTGTCCTTTCTTTGTATGAAAGTGTTGTTGCGTGAAAGGTTGCCTACCCTATAAACGGGTCCCTATGGCATGCGTGTACTGTGGAAGTCGGACTTCACACCAAATAACGGTTCAGTTGGAAAAGTGAAGCAGCGCACCACAATTGCCAGCCTGGCTGGCACACGACAAAAAAAAAAAAACTATTACAATATACTAAAACTATAAAGCGATGAATTGAGCACCTTTTTCGGTTAGTTCTACTGCAATAAAAAAAATGCTGATGGCCAATAATGTATTTAAGTTTTAGTACACAAGAAGAAAATGTAGCAATTAATATTATAATTTCAGACACTTGCGTTATGACGTTTGTAAATGTAAAATACATTTTCCACAATATTTTTTCACTTAATTATATCACTGGTAAAATTATTTCCTCAAAATCGCAGTAGCTTGAGTAAAATCTACTTTCTCTCCGTCAAATCAGCATATTTTAGCGCCAAATATTCGGGACGTTTGAATGTTATTCAATTCACCTGCTTTTTTTTCCTGTAATATTATAGTACCATATAGAACAAAGACAGACTTGTTGAATAATTTTCGAAGTTTCTATCTTTGAACCACCTTAATATATGCTCTCACTGTAATTGTTAAAAAGTTGTGACAGTCTATTTTTTGACTAAACTTCACTGTTGGGGTGCGGGGGTGAGGCAAAGTGAAAGTATGAACAAAGCGACAAGCAGAGTAACTACAAAACTTTCCTTAAAATCAAGAACAAGTAAAAAACCACCATTTTATTAAAGAACAATCTTTTAAACTTCACTTACAATTCTGACTGAAACAAAATATGCAAATTAATACCAAATACCTGTTTTTTTACTTCTTAATTGTGGAAAGCTAATAAGACTTATCTTATAAGCTTTATTATTAGTTATTTAAACTCATTAAAACTAAGTAAATAAGAGCATGAGATAAATTCAAACCTCAATTCTTAGAACCACAAAGGGTATTTTTTCGGGAGAGTGAAACAAATATGAAAAGATGCAACTAATTTTTTTAAGAAACTTTTTTCTAATTCAAAGGGCAAAGAATATAAACGGTTTCTTTTCTTCTTTTTTTTCTTTTTTTTTTTTTTAATCAAAAATTTCTGGTATATTTTAGAAAAGTTCTAAATCATTTTACTTTTGCAGCTATGGATGAAATTTTTCGCATTTAACGTAAAAAACGGACTGGTGCAAATGAGCTTTAGGAAGCATCTAAAAAAATCACGGATATTTTGAAATTGCTTAATTTTGATTTCATAAAATCGAAAAAAAAAAGTTTGAAAGAAAAGATAAATCGGTGTCTTTAATTTGAATGTAAAAAATGACTGTCAGTTTTCTTATAAAATTATAAATTTCTGAGATGTGTTGACGGTTGTACAAAATAAGCTACAGACGGTTTATTTTTAACTGAAGCACTAAAGCACTATTACTGAAACATATTTCATTCAGTATTTGTTTTCCCTCAGGTAATAATTCAAGATAAAGGCTTTATATATATATATATATATATATATATATAAATTAGTTTTATTTTGGTTTTTTATATAACAACTAAAATAAATTGCTCGATGATAATTGTTAATGGTGGAAACAGAATTATGAAAAAAACATCAAAAATAATTCATTGATTAAAACCGATCAAAAAAAAACTCAAATTGTGTCAAAGTAATTTTAAGGTTTGTTTTTATTTTGAGAGTGATTTAATAGTCCGATCCCCATGTGCAATATCCCATATGCAACATTTTTCCTTTTCCACCAGAAACACCAATGTTGCATTTATTCTTTCATATTTTTCTCTGTAGAAAAGAAGAAATTTTCTCCACTTCCCCTTAATCTATCAAGGGGCGAAAGTTTAAGAATTTGATGTATCACGTGCGTATGTGGTAATTTGTGTCAGACGTATGCTAATGAGGGGGTTTAAATGCATTGAAAAATTTAAATACCGGTATTAAGTTGATTTTTATTCTTTTGCTTTTGCTTCTGAAGGAAAACAGTGCCGAGAAAGTTGTGCGTGGAAATTAATAAGTAAATAGAAAAGAATAGAAAGGGGAGGAGGCTGGGAAAATAGTGTATTGCTTCAAGCCGTTATGCTTTCAATATAAATGGAAATTGGTGTTGGTTTGTGATCTTTGTTGATATTTCGAAAATCGTTTCTAGATTAGGTCACTTATGAAGAGCTTTTTTTATCAGATTTATTTTTTGTTTATGAAAAGATGTTTCGGTTTGGCATTTTTTTTTCTATTTTGCTTTAAACAAATTTGACGTAATTTAAAGAAGCTGATTTATTTAAGATTTTTATATTGGCTAAATTATTTGAGCTACTGTGCTTAGATGTATTGTATCAATTACATTGAAATGTTTATCTGGATGCGTAGGGTATTAATTCGTTAGAGTTAACGGAGATCTAAATTAAAAATTACGAAACCATTCTTATTGTGTACCCAAACTACAATAAAAATGTAATTACAATAAACTCAACATAGCTTTCCTAAATATGTTCTCCTAATGTGTTCGAATACTTTAAGTAATAAGTAAGCGTAAAATGTATGTGTGAAAAGTGATGAAAAAACGCATATGATAATATGTGTAAAGTGAAAAAAAAACTACTACAAAACAAATTTTCAAGAATTTTAAATTTATTTTTAGCAGTTTTTTTTTTTTTTTTTGAGAATGTGCTTTATAACGCATTTTTTCGCTTCGCTCAAATGAAGTGCATAGTTTTTTAGGAAATTTATTTGGAAAAGTCCATAACTAATATTTTGGAAGGCGTTTAACGTTTTTGTTTATATAAAATAATTTTTATGACATCAGTTGTATCACGTTTTTAATAATTTTACATACGGAAAAGTCATAAATCGAGGAAAAGTTACGTGTGAAAAGTCAAAATGAAGAACATTTTTCAGCACTCTAAATTTCTAAGCATTTTTCAAGAATAGAGGCATGCTCACTGATTGATTTAATTGTTATAGCGCACGAATCACTTTGGTTATTGAATCATGTGTTGAACAAGTAATGCAGCTAACGAAAATAAATTAATGAAATAAAATGAAATCAATTGATTTGGTATGTTCTATCAACCAGTAATTCACATTGCGTCATTAGAAAGAAATCATTTTTAAAGAACGCTATGTGGAAATATTATTGGTTACTTATTACCGACTGTTTTCAAATGTTTTTAATAGAAGAATAAAACTAAATTTTTAAAACAAAATTTATTTGCATTTTTTTTTTCTAGACATATATTTAAAATGAAATTCTATATGTTACATTCAGCATTTGAAATCATAGCTATAACTGTTCATGCTAAAATAAACATGGCTTCACTGTTTAATGGTTGTTCTTTGTATACAGGAAAATTGCAATTTAGTAACAAAGAACTCTTTTTTTTTTTTTCTTTGAGGAAATCGGGCTGTTGTGAGTTAAACTAGAAAAATAAAACACATTTGTTTAAACTCGGACAGTTTTAAAAAAGCAATAACTCTAAAGTCCTAAGCATTATGTTGCTTGAATATTTAGCATTTCATAAAATACATTTTAAACAAAAGTTTGCTTATTTTTATTGCTTATATAACTACTTTAAAGTACACAATTTACGAAATATGTTCCAACTTAACTCCTCCGTGCACATTTTATACATATAAAGTTAGCAATGGAAGTCACAAGAAGCTGGATATATGACCTACATCCATAAAAAATTTAAGTTTTTTATTTAAATCAACTTCAAAGCCAAAGCGCATTTGAAAAATCATTTTGAGAACTCAAAATGGTTGGATTAATAAAATCAAAACATGGCCTCTAAATGTAATTTTTTCAAGATATCTGATTCATTACTAACTTCTGTACTATTATTAATAATGTCGAAATTAAATTATAAATGACTTTAAAAAATAATATGCGTCAGCCTACACCTTAAACATAATAAAATTGCGTTAACCTGTGTTTGGTTTAGGGTAAAAAGATTTCGTTACCCTATACCAAGCACAGATATAACTTTTCAGATATTTAGATTAAAACTAATAAATCCTACTCTCACTTTCTTTTAAGCTTACGCAGTAAAGAAACATAGTATGAGCTATATAAAGCTTATTAGGTTTATCAAAGGTGTGAATATTCGAGGAGAAACACACTTAGCTTATCGTTTATTTTTTTAATAATGGTAAAATTGCATATAAAAAGAAAAAAAATAACGAAAATGAAAAGAATAAAAAAGAGCTGTATTTTTCCTTTCGTTTCAAATTTGAATAAAAAGCGAAACACTTCAATTATAAAAACTGAGCGAAAATGCTCTTTTGAATGCCCTTTTACACCTTTTTATTTCAAATAAAAATATTTTTGCAGTAGAAGAAATGCAAAATTTTTCTTCTGGCTGTTTAAAAGCTCAATACTAACTCACTTGATACAGTCGGAAAAAAGAAAATTGCTTTTTTTCTCTTTTCTTTTTAAAACTATTAAACATAAAAAGTAACACGTGACATTCAGCACGGATTTAGGAAATCGAAACCAACTCCGAATCTAGTGAATATAATTTCGTCATATTTTCTGAAAATTATTCTTAATTGTTAAATATGGACTTATACTACAAATTTCTATTAAAATATTAATGTTTCCTTTGATTAGCAATAACTCTTTTGAAAAATTATATTTATGATACGAAATATTGATAAGACAAAAAAATATGCCGGCTATAAATTCTTTTAACAAAAATAACTAAAAATGAAATATTCAAGGTTATTTTGCTTCACTGCAAAAAAATAAGCGGACTCGCGCAGCTTTTTTTTTTTCACTACAATAAGTACGAAAACAATTCAAGCTATAATTTAGGAAATAAGTATAGGAAAAACAGACTGTGCACGGACTATTTTTATGTATGGAATAAAAGTATCAACAGTTAATATTGTTTGAAATGGATAAATCACGAAAACATTTATGCGTAATATTACCTCAAGTAGTAACAGTTTAAGAGTTTCGCTATGTACTGATTAGTTTTTGGCATTGCTAACAAATAGAAATGTTATTTTAATTATATTGTGGCGTTAAATAATAAGAGAAAAAAATATCTGCCCTTGCCAGGCTTCAGTTAATAGAATAAGCTAAAATGTAATGTTTTCTATAGTTAAAATAAAATACGGCAGAAGCGATATGTTCTCTAATATTTAAAAAACAAAAATGTCAAATTCCTGGGCAAGAAATATATTCTAACTGTTAGCCTTCGGTTTAAAAAAAGTGTTCTGAAACAAAGAGCAACAAAAGCGAATACTATTTTATAACATTTTGCATTAGAGTTTCGTACCTTTCTTAATTTTGTGTGATTTTCTGAAAGAATAATTTACTTACTTATAATAATTACAAATATTTTTATTTAAATGATAATGTCTAATTCACGATTAAAAATAGAAGAATTTACCTATGTAACAGTTCTTTGATAATATGAGATTTTTTTTTATTTTATTCATTTAGTTATTTTTTTGAAAATAAAGGTGTCTTTTTTTCGTTTATTTTAAAGTTACTTTTGGGACAGTCATTCTGGGTCACTCTGTGCAATTTAATGGCATTTTTATCTTTTTTAATGCGAAACTTAAATTTTAGTAATATAAGCTTACTTAGGTTGGTGTCATGTATAGCTAAACACGAAATTAAGAGCCAAGTATTAATTGAGGCGTTTCATTATATAGTAGTAAGAAGGGCGTTACACATCTGAATAAGATAGTATCAAAAAGAAAAATCTCTTACAAGAGTGACAATGTTCCGCACCCCCCCCCTTAACACCACACACCACACACACACACACACACACACACACACACACACACACACACACACACACACACACACACACACACACACACACCACACACACACACACACACACACACACACACACACCACACACACACCCTTCTCTCCGTACAATAAAATGTCTCCAAGCGCTTTTTCTCATTTTAGTGATTTTGTACGGACTGCAGATTATGTATAAAATAAGTGCACAGGTTTGATTCAAGACCGTTCAAACTACGCAAATAAAAGTTGCCTTCGTTACAATCCCAAGGAACAAGTTATTTATGTTCTCATTAAGTTTACTTACAAATTTAAAGAAACGTTATTGCATATTCCCTTATATACTTAATGTTTTGTAAAAACATTTCAAAGACAAAAATGAATTATTTTGATTTTAATACTTAAAAAAGTAGGCTAATTTATACGCATAATTTATTCCTCATTGCAACAGCGTTTTTAGTTCTGCCTCCATCGTTTTAATAAATTTGCTTTAGAATCACTAACGTCGTACTTAGCTCCATAATGGTCACAATCATCGTTGTAGGTATTATCCTATCGGGCCATTTTATGTCACGCAAAAGTTAAGCAGAGAATTGCGTAGATCGCTTGATAAAATTTTCTTTCATGTTCACTTTTAGTTAATTATTTTGTTAAATATTTATGTCGAGAGATATTTTCTTAGGTAAAAAAGAATAAAGCCCGACTTTTGGTGCAAAGTAAAAATGTCTGGTCTTATTTAGAAAATGAAAAGATGTTAAGTGCATATGTTTGATTCGTTGGCTACTTTTTACTTTATTGGGCAATATTCATTGTTTATGGTCCTTTTTTTCTTTTATTTCATTGAATGATTGTTGAAATATTTTTAACATTGTTTTCCGTTTAATCATTTTGCACTAATTTTATTTTAAAAGAATTTCCCATGCAAAAATATTGGCTTTCATGTCTAACAATAAACTTCAAGCATTTTTACTTGAGAAAATGAAAATTTTGAACCACAAGTTGACTCCGCTAAATTAAATCTTGCTGTTTTAAATAGGATCCAACACGAATTTTGATGTTGGACCATGTTGTTAACGTACCAGAATTTGCTTTCAGGCAATAGGTGTTCTTTTGATTTTAAGACAGTAGAAAAATGGTTAACAGTATAATACTGTTCTTAAGTCCTTGAAGAATGGTACAATAAGTTACTGAAATGTTATTATCTTTATTCATTGCTCATTTACCTGTTTACTAATAAATTTCGTTATTTTAAACATTACTTCCATGTATTTTGCAATTAAATAAAAATCGAGTATATTTCCTTAAATATATTACTGCAAGACAATGGCGTACCCAGAAGTAAATTTTGAGGGATGCATATCGTCATTGTGATGAAAGATGCAGTTTTCAGAACTACCACTACACAGAACGTATTCCCACTTTGTATCTTCCATTTAAAAGGC